>JAJEJO010019187.1:0-11637 GCA_020662805.1 Glaucomys volans | reverse complement strand
ATGCATCATTCAATAGCATATTATTTAATCTCCAGGTGTTGGAGTAGTTTCTGTTCTTAACTTTATCATTGATTTCTAATTTCATTCCAATATGATCTGATAGAATACAAAGTAGTATCTCTATGTTTTTGTATTTGCTAAGAGTAGCTTTGTGGCATAATATATGGTCTATTTTAGAGAAGGATCCATGAGCTGCTGAGAAGAAAATGTATTCGCTTTTTGATGAATGGAATATTCTATATATGTCTGTTAAGTCTAAATTAGCAATTGTGTCATTGAGTTCTATGGTTTCTTTGTTCAAATTTTGCTTGGAAGATCTGTCCAATGGTGAGAGAGGAGTGTTAAAATCCCCCAGTATTATTGTGTTTTGGTCTATTTGGTTCCTGGAATTGAGAAGGATCTGATTGACATGCATGGATACACCATTGTTTGGTGCATAAATATTTATGATTGTTATGTCTTGGTGATTTATGCTTCCCATAAGTAGTATGAAATGTCCTTCTTTATCCCTTCTAACTAACTTTGGCTTGAAGTCTGCTTTATCTGAAATGAGGATGGAAACTCCTGCCTTTTTACTAAGTCCATGTGCATGGTATGTTTTTTCCCAACCTTTCACCTTTAGTCTGTGGGCATGTTTTTCTATGAGATGAGTCTCTTGAAGGCAGCATATTGTTGGGTCTTTCTTTTTAATCCAATCTGCCAGTCTATGTCTTTTGATTGATGAGTTTAGGCCATTTACATTTAGGGTTATTATTGAGATACGACTTGCATTCCTGGTCATTTTGACTTATTTTTGGATTTTAATCTTACTTGGTTTTTCCTTTAATTGGCTGTTCCTTTAGGGTAATTCCTGCCTTTGCTGACTTACATTGTTGTTTCTCATTTCTTCCTCTTGGAACATTTTGCTGAGTATTTTCTGTAGGGCAGACTTTCTACTTGTGAATTCTTTTAGCTTGTGTTTATCATGGAAGGATTTTATTTCATCTTCAAATCTGAAGGTAAGTTTTACTGGGTATAAGATTCTTGGTTGGCATCCATTGTCTTTCAGTGCTTGGAATATGTTGTTCCAGGCCCTTCTTGCTTTTAGGGTCTGGGCTGAGAAATCTGCTGATATTCATATTGGTTTCCCCCTATATGTAATCTGATGTTTTTCTCTTGCAGCCTTTAAAATTCTATCCTTGTTTTGTATGTTAGGTATTTTCATTATAATGTGCCTGGGTGTGGATCTGTTGTGATTTTGTGCATTTGGTGTCATATAAGCCTCTTGAATTTGATTTTCCATTTCATTAATCAGATTTGGGAAATTTTCTGATATTATTTCATTGAACAGATTATTCATTCCTTTAGTTTGTATCTCTGTGCCTTCCTCAATCCCAATAACTCTTAAATTTGGTCTTTTCATGATGTCCCATAACTCTTGGAGATTCTGTTCATGATTTCTTACCATCCTCTCTGTCTGGTTGAGTTTGTTTTCAAGATTAAATATTTTGTCTTCTTTGTCTAAGGTTCTGTTTTCCAAGTGATTTAGTCTGTTGGTTAAGCTTTCTATTGAGTTTTTAATTTTGTTTATTGTAGCCTTCATTTCAAGGATTTCTGTTTTTTTTTTCAGAATTTCTATCTCTTTATTGAAATGATCTTTTGCTTCCTGCAGTGGCTCTTTTATCATTGCCTGCATTTGCTCTCTTCACTCCTCGTTTGCTTCTTGGATCATTTTAATTATGTACACCTCCCTTTCTGACAATGCTTCTGTCATGTTGTCATTGAGTTCTTTTGGTATAGTATCTGGGTTTGTTTGGGATGTTTTCTTCCCATGTTTTCTCATGTTGCTAGTGTATCTTCCCCTCTAGTAGTGCGAATCCTAGGTATTGCAGTTTCCCCTTAAAGACTTATAGGGTTCCTGCCTATTTTCAATACCTCCCCTTAAATTGAGAGATCAATATAGGCAGCACACCATATAAACAATGTGTCCTTAATCTAAATAGTCCCTTTTAAGATATTAACTGTGTTGTCTTAATAAACAGAGATGAGTTCAAATTATTATCTACAGCATAACCAGTAAGTTTGCAATAAGAACTGCAAATCCTAATGTTGGACAGGGGTATAGGACAAAACACTAATGAGATAAGAAGTGAGTCTATAGATATACTATGTCATATGAATAGTGGAGGTGGAATTAAAAGAAATAGGTTGTTAGCATGAGGAAAAAGAGACTCTCCAAGGAAACGGACATATAAGAGGGAGATAGAGTGATAAGCATAATAATAAAAGAAAAAGGTAGGAATATAGTGGGTATATTAGGAATAATTGTAGTATTACAATTAATTTAAAAAATGTTCTGTGATAAAAATATACTGTGCAGTTCAAACCTCTTATTTTTCAATGCCTAATGTTTGAGAGGTGCTTGATCAAGCGGTGACCCAAGAAGGGTGCTGTCCCACTACCTCCAGGTTGGGGATGATCAATGCTTCTGGTAAGTGGCAGCCTGGTGTTGATAGACAATCAGATGCAGCACAGGTGATAGACACTGGGCTAGGATGTGGGCCTGGGCACTAGACCAAGTTGGGGTGAAGGCGCAGAACTGTGCTCAGTGATGGAGACACTGGGCTTGAGAGCCCAGGCAGGCCTGAACTCCGCGCTGGGGGCTCAGGCAGTCACAGATGGTTGTTCTTTCCTGGGGATACAGTAAAATGCCACCGAAGGGCCTAAGAGTCTGCTGGGGCTGGGGATTCCAGCTGCTGGAGGGGGGAATTCTCTTCAGGAGCCGCCACAAAATGGTGTCAGAAGACTGGAGCTCAGGTGTCCAGTGTTAATGGGACAGATTCCACATCTGGCATGGAATATATGGGTTCCATGGCTTTGAATCCTGATGCCTCCTGTCCTGGGGTGGAAAAAACATGGATAGGCTCCTTAGCCTTGAGTCACCAGCTTTCCAGAGCTAGAAGAAGATATTGAGCAAGTAGATAAGCCCCAATGAACCTGTTTCTGGTGCTTGACTTCACGTTTTGTTTACCTTGAAGAAGTTTTTCTCTTCCAATAAATCCCTTTGATGTACTTTCTTATAAATAAAAGGTGGTGGACTTTTCTTCTTTGTTACAGATCAGACCCTTAGGATCTGGTCCACACACCATGCCCTGGCTGTTAAGCTATTTTCATGTCTTTGTCTTTATTTCTAAATATTTCTTCAGACCTTTAATTTTCTCAGCTGGTTCACACCTCTGTGTGGTTTGCTGATCCCTTGCTGTGTGGGAGGCAGTGGTACCTAGGTAAAGTTTAATTTATAAATGAGGCACAGTAAGAGAATAACAATGCTAATAAAATAGAACAATTATAATAACACACAGTAATAAGAGTTATGCAAACTAGAGGAATTGTTTATTTCTGGAATTTTCCGTACACTATATTTGGGCCATAGCTGACTGGGTACCTGTAACCACAGAAAGCAAAACCAATGATAAAGGAGGACTACTGGATAGAAATTAAATCCTGTACCTATATGAAATGTTCAACTCATCTTGAATCATTTTACTTCATAAAGTAGCTTTCTGTGATGGCATCATAGTGAAAGTTTCCTGTTCTGGAAATTACTTGTAGCTCCTCCAACCAGCCTCAAACCTTTTTCTTTGTATAGTCTCATATCTCTGAAACCCTCACCCTCTTTTGCATTTGAAAAACTGCTACCAGGCTTTCCTGGCTCAGCACAGACACCCCTCCTCTGGGAAGCCCTCAACCAGCAGCCCTGGTTCTTCCCTGTCCTCTCCCTTCCACTTTGTGCACATTCCCGTTCTACCCTGGCCACTGATCCAGGCTCGGTTGTGTGGCTCTCTCTCCAGAGGATTCGACTCCTTAGTTAAGGGCTCTCTCCTTCTGTCCCCCTGCCTGGCCCAGAACCTTACACACAATAGAGAAGAGTTTGGTTTGAAAGAGTGGGCTGATTGAATGGAGAGCAGGTACTTTCTTGAGGGATTTTCAGTGCTCAGGAAGCCTCTGTCTTCCCCAGGGACTGATATCTAATGCCCTCTTGTCCTTCCCAGCCTGGCCTGCAGGCACTGAAGGGTTGGACCCAAGCTGTCCTTTCTTTCTGAGTCCCCCATATTTTACCTCTTTTGCAAGCACATCATGTGCCTCTTCAACTTTCCTTCAGCCAGTCTTTGCCAGGAAGGTCCTGATCCTTCCCTGATCTTAGTGTTTTCCTTTTAAAGATCCATTAGCTCCAACTTTTCCATGATATCTTCTCTATTTTCTTTTAACCCCAGTTGATTTTTATGGGCAATACCCCATTCTTTAAAGTGATACTTTCTTTCCTGAAGTGAACTGTTTTCTCCAGGTATACTGACACCTGCTTGAGGTCAGAGATTGTATCCTATGCTAATCACCTGTCCATTGTCAATCAACCAAGCACTTGGGAACTGAAGTAGGTGCTGCCCTGAGAGCAGCTGGGACCAGGATAGGAAGGTCCCAAGTCCATGCCTCCATATCCTCAGGGATGCTGATATAGTTTCAAGAACAGACTCATTTAAACACAGTTGGTTCACCAGATAGGCTGTTTCCTAATTCTTGAAAGAATTCACAAAATTGTGAAACACTGGTTCAACTTTGTTTTCACTTCAAAACCTGACAACTTTGAAGTAATTTCACATACAAGAAAATGCACCCATTGAGCAAGGATAAATAAATATAACCATGTAAACGCCACCTGAATCAAGGTGCAAAACTTTCTATCACCCCAAAAAGGTTCCCTTCAGCTCCATTCACAGACAATGTCACCTTTCCCACAGTCCTTGGTAACCACCAATTTGCTTTCTGATATGTGACTTAGGTTTGCTATTTGAAGCACTTTATATATACTTTGTGATTCCATAAATGCAATACCAGAGGTTCTATTCTTTTGTGTGTTCCCTGCTTTTTGTGTTTGAGAAATATCCCTTCTATTGTGTCATCAGTAGTTTGCTCCTTTTGGTTGCTGAATCTAATTTCATTGTGTGGATATGTCTTCTGTTGATGGATATTTGGCTCACACGCTGCTTTTGACTCCTAAAAAGCTGCTGTGAATGTATTATTGGAGTCCTTGAAGATCTAGCCACAGGATGTACCAACAGACCAGGCAAGGCCACCTGTCCCAACATGCCAATCAAAGAGACAAGCAATGGTGAGGGGCAGGAAAGGAGATTTAATCAGTGTGGCCACACCAGGAAGAACAGGTGTAGGGGTACAGTGTCCAAAGATCTGCTTCAAGGCCTTGACAGAGTTTTAAGTTTTATAGAAAAGGCAGCAAATCAAGTGTTGGGGGTTTGAATGGGGGTTTTTGTAGCTGGCAAAGTAGTTCATCTTGGTCAGGCTGAGTTCTGGTTGAGCATTATCTCAGAACTGGTTCTATGAGGTGACTCTGGAGAAGTCCTTATCAGTTTAGGGGAGCAATCAGTACACATGGGATAATAGCTCTGGTTTACAGGGGCAGCCTCAGTTCCCATGGAGGTCATTTCTACCACTGAGTGGAATGATCTGTCTGTGAGGCTCTGCTGTTCCTAGGACCCAAACTGACTGCAGATTTAAGGCAGTGACAGGAGACTTGTAGGAGCCCCTCAAGGGGTCTGGAACAGGAGGTTATAAAAGCTGGCAGTTGAATGTCCCTACAAACCTTGAAGATACCTTCCTCTTATCTTGGTGTCCTCAGTCTTGAAGGGGGACAAGATAGGTTAGCTAAACTTAGGGCTAATAAACCTTATATTCAACTCCTGGAGTGATTAACTAGACTTTGTGCAGAACTGAACAGGGACCTGGTCCCTGTTTAAGATGCTAAATGCAAACTGAAAGCAGAGATGGTGAGCTTTATTCTGCTTGCAGTTACTCTTTGGATATTGAAAGGTCTGAGTGAAGAGTCAGTGATTTTAGTGAAAGTGGCTTCTAATTCTCTGTTATAATTACCCACATGTCCATCTTTGCGTGAATGCATGCTTTTATCTCTCATGGGTAAAGATCTAGAAGTGGGATATTTAATAATATTGTATTCCATGTTTGCTTTTTTAGAAAAATTGCTGACCTATTTTCCAAAGCAGTCATACCATTTTAATCTGGCAATAGAGTGTGAGAGTTCAAGTACATCCATATTCTTCACATGAGTCCATACTATCAAGTCTTTTTAATTTGATCTTTTTAAATAAATGCCAGATGTAGACATGTCTTACTCGCTTATTCATTTGAATTTCCTTATTGTCTTAAATGTGTTTTTATGTGCTTAATGATCATTCATATACCTTCTTTTAAAATTTATATATAGAATTAAATGATTTACCCAATTTTTAATTAGATATTTTTGTTATTACAAAATGGTAAGTTTTCTTTGTACATGTAGATATAAGTTTATTGTCAGATATCTGTACTGTGAAAAGTTTCTCCCAGTTATTGTCTTTCCTTTTACTTTCCTTGTAGGTCTTCTTGAAAGAAATTGTTTTCATTTTGGTTTTCTCTAATGGTTAACATTTTTTTTCTGTTTCTTTAAAAAAATCCCTCCCTACCTCAACCAAGGTCATGAGAACTTCCCTGTTTCATTTTGTGAACTGTATAGTTCTAGATTAGATTGTAGTCCTAGGTTAACTTCTGGTCTGTCAGACATTTGAACTAATTTTTGTGGGTTCCGTTAGTTTTCTGAGGATGTGGTAACACCTGACCACACACAAGGTGGCTCCTAACAACAGACATTTACACCCTCACATTTCCAGAGGCCCAAAGCCTAAATCAAGGTGTTGTCAGGTCCCTGCTCCCTCAGGCAGCTCTGATGGAGAGTCCTTGGACCTCTTCCAGCTCTTGGGCTGCAGGTGTTCTCTGGCTTGTGGCAGACTAACTGTCAGCTTCCCTCACTTATTTCCACAGCTTTCCCCTGTGTTTTTCCTCTCCATCTGTATCTCTTTCTCATTCCGTAAAGACACTTGTCATTGGATATAGAGCCTGCCCAACGACTCCAGGATAATGTCATTTGTGAGCCTTGATTTTCTTACCTTTGTGCAGATCCTTTATCCAGGCACAAGGTCTTTTTTTTTTTATAGATACTGGAGCCTATGACTTAGATGTCTGTCTTGGGGAATCACAATCCAACCTCTTACATATGATATGACATGAAGTTCGTAGGTCAGCATTTTTCCATTTGAGAACTCAGCCGTATTGCTGTCTGTTGAAAAACCATTCATTCCCCATTAAATCATCTTAGAGTCCTTTTTTTTTAAAAAAAACAGATGACCATTTGTATGTGGCTCTGTTTCTGAGCTCTCTCATCAATTCCACTGGTGTGTATGCCAACCTCCATGCTGATACCCAACCACCCTGATTGTTGTAGCTTTAATTATCTTTTATTCCTGAGATCAGGTAATATAAATCCTTAGCTCTTCGACAAAAATTATTTTGGCTATTCTAGGGCATTTGAATTCCCATACACATTTTACAATCATCTTGTGAACTTTTTCAAAAAAAGATTTTGCAGCTTCCCTGGTGGAAAGAGACCATCTTCAGCTGCCTGAACCCTTGGAGCTGAGCTCAAGTCTTCTGGCGGGGCCACGGCACTGCGACTCCTGGTGAGATCTGGGGAGGAGCGGAGCTGGTTGTCGGCTACAGCGGGGAGTTTGGGCCCCTTGGCGCCATTCTGCAGCTTCCCTGGAACAACAGAGAGACCATCCTTGGCTGCCTGAGTCCTCGGAGCTGAACTCAGGTCTTCCGGTGGGGCCGCGGCACTGCGACTCCTGGTGAGATCTGGCCTGGAGAGGAGACAGCGCCAGCTCTGGCAGGGAGATTGGGCCCTTCGGCATCATTTTGCAGCTTCTGTGGCGGAGAGAGACCATCTTCGGCTGCCTGAGTCCTAGGAGCTGAGCTCAGGTCTTCCGGCGGGGTCATGGCGCTATGACTCCTGGTTGCGTCTGCCCAGAAGCATTGATCATTCCCAACCTGGAGGTAGCGGGACAGCAGCTATCTTGGGTCACCACTTGATCAAGCACCTCTCAAACATCGGGTGAGTTACTGGAAATCTGCAGGGACACCTTAAGTCTTTACAGGGAAATTGCAATCCCTCTGATTTGCACTACTAGAGGGGAAGATACACGAGCAACATGAGAAAACACGGAAAGAAAGTGTCCCAAACAAAACCAGAAGATATATCCAGAGAACCCAAAGACAGCATGATAGAAGGAATGACAGAAAGGGAGTTCAGAAGGTTCATAATTAAAATGATCCGAGAAGAGAATGATGTGATGAGAGAGCAGATTCAGGCTATGAATAATCAGCTAATAGAGCAATTGCAGGAAGCAAAAAAATCATTTCAATAAAGAGATAGAAGTTCTGAGAAAAAAAAAATCCTTGCAGGAAACAAGGAAATGAAGGAAACAATAAACCAAGTTAAAAACTCAACAGAAAGCATAATTAACAGAATAGATCACTTGGAAGACAGAACCTCAGACAATGAAGAAAAAATATTTAATCTTGAAAACAAAGTCAAACAACAGAGAAGATGGTTAGGAATCATGAACGAAACCTCCAAGAAATATGGGACATCATGAAAGGACCAAATTTAAGAGTTATCGGGATTGAGGAAGGCACAGAGATACAAACCAAGGGTATGAATAATCTGTTCAAGGAAATAATATCAGAAAATTTCCCAAATATGATGAATGAGATGGAAAATCAATTACAAGAGGCCTACAGGACACCAAATGCACAGGATTTCAACAGATCCACACCAAGGCACATTATAATGAAAATACCTAACATACAAAACAAAGATAGAATTTTAAAGGCTTCGAGAGAAAAGCAACAGATTACCTACAGGGGGAAACCAATACGGATATCAGCATATTTCTCAGCCCAGACCCTAAAAGCAAGAAGGGCCTGGAACAACATATTTCAAGCTCTGAAAGAAAATGGATGCCAACCAAGACTCTTATACCCAGCAAAACTTACCTTCAGATTTGATGATGAAATAAAACCCTTCCATGATAAACAAAAGCTTAAAGAATTCACAAAGAGAAAGCCTGCCCTACAGAACATTCTCAACAATATATTCGAAGAGGAAGAAATGATAAACAACAATCTCAGTCAACATGGGGAGGAATTACCCTAAAGAAAGAGTCCATCAAAGGAGAAACAAAGTTAAGTTAAAAAACCCAAAAAAGCTAAAATGGCAGGAAATACAAGTCATATCTCAATAATAACCCTGAATGCAAATGGCCTAAACTCATCAATCAAAAGACATAGACTGGCAGATTGGATTAAAAAGAAAGACCCAACAATATGCTGCCTTCAAGAGACTCATCTCATAGAAAAACATGCCCACAGACTAAAGGTGAAAGGTTGGGAAAAAACATACCATGCACACGGACTGAGTATAAAAGCAGGAGTTTCCATCCTCATTTCAGAAAAAGCAGATTTCAAACCAAAGTTAGTCAGAAGGGATAAAGAAGGACATTTCATATTGCTTAAAGGTAGCATAAATCAGCAAGACATAACAATCATAAATATTTATGCACCAAAAAATGGTGCATCCACGTACCTCAATCAGACCTTCTCAATTTCAGGAATCAAATAGACAAAAACACAATAATACTGGGGGACTTCAACCCTCCTCTCTCACCGTTGGACAGATCCTCCAAGCAACAATTGAACAAAGAAACCATAGGACTCAATGACACAATCGCTAATTTGGACTTAACAGACATATATAGAATATTCCATCCATCAAAAAGCGAATACATATTCTTCTCAGCAGCTCATGGCTCCTTCTCTAAAATAGACCATATGTTATGCCACAAAGCTACTCTTAACAAATACAATAAACATAGAGATACTACCTTGTATACTATCAGATCATAATGGAATGAAATTAGATATCAATGATAAAGTTAAAAAGAGAAACTACTCCAAGACCTGGAGATTAAATAATATGCTATTGAATGATACATGGATAACAGAAGACATCAGGGGGGAAATGAAAAGATTCTTAGAGGTCAACGAGAATAAAGATACAACATACCAAAATCTCTGGGATACTATGAAAGCAGTGCTAAGAGGAAAATTCATTGCATGGAGTGCATTTAATAAAAGAATGAAAAGTCAACAAAGCAATGACCTCACATTACAGCTCAAAGCCCTAGAAAAAGAGGAACAGATCATCACCAAAAGTAGTAGAAGACAGGAAATAATCAAAATCAGAGCTGAAATCAATGAAATTGAAACAAAAGAAACAATTCAAAAAATTGACAAAACAAAAAGTTGGTTCTTTGAAAAAATAAACAAAATTGATAAACCCTTAGCCTCGCTAATGAAGAGAAGGAGAGAGAAACTCAAAATTACCAAAATTCGTGATGGAAATGGAAACATTACAACAGACACAATTGAAATACAAAACATAATTAAAAGTTACTTTGAATATTTATACTCCAACAGAATAGAAAACCTCGAAGACATGAACAGGTTCCTAGAGACATATGAGCCACCTGAACTGAATCTGGAGGACATACACAACTTAAATAGATCAATTTCAAGCAATGAAATAGAGGAAGTCATCAAAAGCCTACCAACAAAGAATAGTCCAGGACCAGATGGATTCACAGCCGAGTTCTACAAGACCTTCAAAGAAGAGCTCATTCCAATACTCCTCAAAGTATTTCATGAAATAGAGGAGGAGGGAACCCTTCCAAACTCATTCTATGAAGCTAATATCACCCTGATACCAAAAGCAGAGAAGGACACATCAAGGAAAGAAAATTTCAGACCCATATCTCTAATGAACATAGATGCAAAAATTCTTAACAAAATTTTAGCGAATCACATACAAAAGCATATTAAAAAAATAGTGCACCATGATCAAGTGGGTTTCATCCCAGGGATGCAAGTTTGATTCAACATCTGGAAATCAATAAATGGAATTCATCACATCAACAGACTTAAGGTCAAGAACCACATGATTATTTCAATAGACGCAGAGAAAGCATTTGATAAAATACAGCACCCCTTCATGCTCAAAACACTAGAAAAAATAGGGATAGTGGGGACATTCCATAACATTGTAAAGGCTATCTATGCCAAGCCCACAGCTAACATCATTCTAAATGGAGAAAAATTGAAAGCATTCCCCCTGAGAACTGGAACAAGGCAGGGATGCCCTCTTTCACCACTACTATTCAACATTGTTCTTGAAACTCTAGCCAGAGCAATTACACAGACCAAAGAAATTAGAGCAATACAAATAGGAAGAGAAGAGATCAAATGATCCCTATTGCTGATGACATGATTCTCTATTTAGAAGACCCTAAGAATTCCATCAGAAAACTTCTGGAACTCATTAATGAATTCAGTAAATTAGCAGGATATAAAATTAATGCTCATAAATCTAATGCATTTTTATTCGTAAGTGATGCATCCTTTGAGAGAGAAATTAGGAAAACTACCCCATTCACATTAACCTCAAAAAAAAATAAAATACTTGGGAATCAATCTAACAAAATATGTGAAAGACCTCTACACTGAGAACTACAGAACACCAAAGAAAGAAGTTAAAGAGCATCTGAGAAGATGGAAAGATCTCCCATGTTCTTGGATAGGCAGAATTAATATTGTCAAAATGGCCATACTTCCAAAAATGCTATACAAATTCAATGCAAT
>JAJEJO010019137.1:0-19527 GCA_020662805.1 Glaucomys volans | reverse complement strand
AAATACACTATCAAGATATGTTTTAAAAAATAATTATCTTGATGTGATTCAATCGGAAACAATGATAGTGGATAGAATCACAGACATTAAAGTCATAAAAACCTGAGTTTGAATCTGCACTTGGAAGCATCTTAATTGTGTGAATGTGCCTCGCTTTAAGATGTAGAGAAAGTTGCTTCATTGGGTCAGGCTAAAGGGTAAATGAGTTTTAATAAAATTCATCAGGTTCCTTCAATGTCTCAGACATTATATATTTTAAAAAAATGAGGAAAAAAATAGACGCTGTCCCCTCCCTCATGTAGGTTCTATCCAATCAAGGAAGAGAGACAGTGAAAATAATCACATGAATAAGTGTATAAATATGAATTGTGATATGTAGAAACACAGGCTGAGAGTGTAGTTGCATACAAAGTGAACCTAAAAGATAAGTAGGATTTAGACAGGTAAACAGAAGAATACTAAGAGGATGTTCCCAAAATAGGAACAATGGTTGACACCTGTAAAGAATAGAGGGGAGACAGCAAGGCCAGGATGTACATCAGCTTAATGAAGAACAAGGAACGTAGCATAGGTTTAAAACAAGGACTTGTCTGTGTAATTTTTAAGACTGTTAGAGTTTAAAATATGAGGTAGAGTATAGAAGACAAGAGAGGAATTCATGTTCTAAGTCAAGAAAAAATCATGCTACAGTAAGAAATTGGATAACAACCTCAGTAAAGTGTCATCACTTCTGCATAATAGTGACACCCTTGGGCTTGTGTATTTGGTTGATTCCTCTGGCAGCTGTAAAGAATCCTAAAAGGAGAGTTAAGCTATTATAGTAAAGGCACTAATATCTCAAGGTGTCATATGCTATTAAAATGGTTAATCGCAGGTTACTAAGGCAGTCAAGGAATCTCTTCACATTGACTCTTTTCCTTGATTTTCTACACAAAAAGATCATATTGTGTTTCTATTTCCCTACTCTTAACTGTACTTCTTCCTCTCTATGTCACTCAAAAGATTTCCCCTAGTCTATCAAACTTTCTGTTCCAATCTCTTGGATTGATCTGCCAATTTGCAGACACTTCGTTGAATGACAGGTTATCAGAACCAGTGTCATTGACAGGATAGATATGAAAAGGGTAGCAAAGAAAGATGGAAAGATAGGGAACCTTGGGACTCCAAGAGAAAAATATACCTATCCCTTATAAGGTAATATGCTATTATGGTTCAGATATGAGGTGTCCCCCAAAAGCTCATGTGTGAGATAATGCAAGGAAGTTTAGGAATGAATAATTGGGTTATGAAAGCCTAATCTAATCAATATATTTATCCACTTACAGGGATTAACTGGGTGGTAACTATAGGCAGGTAAAGTGAGGCTAGAGGGGATAGGTTACTGTGGGTGTGCCTTTGGGGTGTACATTTTGTATCTAATGAGCAGAATTTTTTCTTTCTTCTTCCTGATGGTCATGTCCTGAGCTGTTTTTCTTCTCCATAGCCGTCTGTCATGAAGTTTTGCTTCACCTCAGGCACAGAGCAAAGGAGTCAGTTATCTATGGACTATGACTTCTGAAACCATGAGCACCATATAAACTTTGCCTCTACTCCCTCAATTGTTCTTGCCATGTCTTTTGGTTACAGTGACAGGAAAAAAACTAAGATACATGCCAAGCACTTTATGCTTTTTTTTATCTCACAACAACTCTATAAAACAGGTACCCTTTTGAGAAAGAAAACTACAGTTCAGAGTAGGTTGTCCAACTTGTAAAAGGGGAAACCATTATGTTTACTAAACAGATAAAGGGATGGGCAAAGGGGCATGTGGTAGAAAACAGGAGAGAACTTAAATTAGAGGAATGAAATGGGAGAGAAGTCTGAGCAAACTGGGAGTTGGAACCAGTGTTAATAATTGATGGAAAATCCTATTTCTTTTAAAATAAATACATATCACCCCTTCTAAATATTTGTGAATGGACCCCCAACCATCTTCCTTGTATCCTTGTGGTTTGTTGCTCACTTTGGACACATTGAAACCCAGCCACAATGACTTTCCTTTCCTCAAATGTAAAATTCTGATTCTCATTCATTTCTTTCCCTCCCTCCTTCTTCTCCCCACCCCCCCAGGAATTTACTTTCTACATTTCTACACTGTTACCATCCCATTGTGCTATCCATTCTGCATATCATTTACTGGTCACTACCTTAGAATAGCTTTGTTGATCTTTATCTCTGCCCACCCTGAAACCCAGTCCATTAGGTTCTGCAGGTATCTCCATGCCCATTTCCAGAGCACCCTACATTCACCTCCTTATCATACACACCAGTTACTCCCATTTGGCTGTTTTTCGTTAGACTAAAAGTTCCACGAGAACAGATTGCTCATTGTATCCCCATGTCCTCTAGTATGTCAAGCACATAATAGACATTCAATAAATACTTGTTAGATTAATAAAATGAATAGGTGGAAGTACTGCTTCTACCATAGGAGCAGAAGTAACTGTGCATCTGCATAAAGAAACAGCTTTGTCTATGAACACAGGGCCACTCAGGAAACCATTTGTTGCCCTGGTGATTTGCTTCATTTTTCTCTACATGAAGCTGTGGTGGAAAATAAAAATTATTTTAACTTCCAAAAAAACTGTAGTTGAAAATATTTCTAGTATAAGTCCATTTCCAAAAGGACAATGTGCCCTTTTTTTCTATTAAGGTTATAATAAATAATCTGATATTAACTTGATTGATAAAAATACCTTTTAGATGTCCAACAACTTTTATTTCCTTTTAGAAACTCTGAATAATTTTTGTAGAAGACTGTAGGTTAGTGAAGGCAAAGAGGGAAATCATATTTACAGAACAGATATAGTATTAACAATATTAATAAAAGCTTCTTTTATGCTGTCTGATCTGTTCATTCTGCTATTTGAATTTTATTATGCACATTAACCTGTTACACATATTAAATTTAATAGTGCCATCATGCCCTTATTAATAAATTACAGCAGTCATTTAACATAACATATTGCAGTTTTATTTGTAGATTATGTTTTAAAACTTTAAAAAATGTCTATAAGGTGGTTAATGGACATCTGGAATGATAGCACCTGATACTACCTTTTTAAGATGTTTAGTGAACCTGAATAATTTTATTTGCAGGGATAATATACTTCAGAATAATATTAGACTAGATAGAGAAAATGAAGTACCACAGAGATACAATAAAACACACTCATTTTATAGAGACAATGATGCACAGATGTCTCAGAGTGTCCAAAGTCATAAAATACAAATTTACTTAGTTCACAATTCTACATTATTTCTGTACTTATTTCAAAATCTATATGTTATTATACATGATGCTTGAGATTTCCTTTATAGTAAAAGGAAAATTCTATGGACTTTTCTTTTTTTATCAGTGAATATAGTCCAGAATACTCTGCCTATTATCTAAAACTACTGGTATATTGACCAATCCTCTAACAGCATGTCTCTGTCTTAATTTTGTCTAACACTATTTTCTTTATATTTTTGTTGTCAAGATTATTGGATTACTTTAAATTATTCAAAACATTTAGGAAATTCCAGTACATAAAGTGTACTGCATTATTTACAGATTGTGTTTAATCTGTGTTACTGAGATGACTTCATTTCCCTCAGTGATCATGCCCAAACAGAAGGATTCATTAAAGATATTGTGGGTTGCTCAATAAATTACCCTACACCAAAATCTTTCCATAGGCTAGTCATTGTGCTAGGTACCCTACATACTTTACCTCAGCATCACTTAACATCTTTCTCACAGATATAAAAATAAGGTTCAGGGAGGTTAAACAACATAACCAAAGTTCTAAAGCTAATAAGCATCAGAACAACCATTTAAATCAAAGTTTTACTCTAGAGTTCTGCTCTTCACACTGTGATGTTATTTCTCTTTTTCAGTAGTGATATCTGTGACAAAAGAGTTGAAATTGAAACTGGACAGAAATATTTAAAGAAAAGAGATGACTCAATCTTCTGATTAAAGTGAGCTATCTGGGCATCTGGAAAGACCTTGGGATCTATGTGGCAGAAACTGTCTTTTGAGCTGTTCTGATAATTTCCTGGCCCAAAGGACCTTACTCCAAATATGAGGGGTTCTGCAAACCAGTCTGATCAGACTGGAACTCTTTATGGGGTGATATCTAGGAGGGGGTTATTTTATCAGAGAATTTAGATTATCAGGAAATATGTCAGTCATTCCTTTTATATGCAGAAAAACTAAAAATGCTTCTCCAATATGTCTAATAAACCCTTTAATACTGCCATTATGCAGTAATATTTCTCAAGATGTTACAATCTCTCCTCTCATTAATCTAACATTCTTGAAAATGTGCAACAAAGACATATAAGGAATTTATATCTAAAGTGTGTATAATAAAGGGCAATGTGAGAAGTCAGAGGGCACAGAAACCTGGAGGATCTAAGAGGACTGTTGGTGCCTCTCATAACAGGGCAAGAGGTGAAAGTATTTGTTTCCTGCCACTGAAAACTTCTATAGCAGTGGTGGTCAGCTGTAATATTGAGATATGCTACACATGAAGAGAAGTCTAGGACAGATCAGAATAATTGATAGTCTCAATCTCACATAAAACTTCCATTAGAAGTAAGTAGCTGAGCCAGAGATGCTAGAAGATGGACTTACTGATGAAGGAAAAAGAGAAGAGGTTGAACTAAGACTAAATTAAAATTTCCAAATTGTTGGCAAATTTCCTGTCAAAGAATGTCAGGAAAGTGTACAAAGGTCATCTCTGGTGCACAGACACTTAAAAGTAAGGTATCAGCCCTGGATTGTAAAAGGATCCAAATTGCACTCTGAAGTGCTCCAGGAAGTCTTACTTAGGAATCTGTCATACTTCTTCACCATTTAAACACTGTAATGTAATTTCATTGTAAATATGTTTGTCTTTTAAAGATGATATAAATGACACCATAGAAACATTCATGAATATAATGAACCCAAAAAGTTCATGAAATTTCTCATGCTTGTCCTATTGAATAATATGTTTTATATGATAAATCAAAATATTAGAATAATGACAATTGTGTCTTTTACAACATTTAAAGCAAAGTAATACCTTCCCTTTGTACCTATAACTTTGGTCAATAATATCTTGGTAAGTAAATATAAAGCATACACCATCGTTCTGTTTAGATTATATTACTCAAGTTGAAGGAACTTGAATCTCACTGTTGATTTAACTTCTTCATTGTAATGGGCTTCTAGTTTTGAGTTCTAATGAATAACTTTCTTCTTTTCTGGTACTGGCTGTTGAACCTATGGGTGCTATACTACTGAGCTACATCCCCAGTTTTCTTTATTTTTATTTTGAGATAGGGTCTGGCTAAGTTGCTATGACTGGTCTCAAACTTGCTATCCTCAACCTCCATCTCCTGAGTCGCTGGGATTACAGGTGCGCATACTACACCCAGGTTGTAACTTGTTTTAATGTACTATTAATGTTTCCAAACACCGTAAATTATCATAATTTAAGGATAAATAATAAGATCAAATTTGACAGTATTCTATCAAAAAGGTAACATTGAGTATAATGCATTAAGAAAGGTAGAATATACTTAGGATATTTTCTTTCCTAGATTACATAGGTATGCATTTTCCCATGTAGCTTTTCTAAAATTTATATTAGTTTATTTATTTTTACTGACATTACTGGGAAAAGTAAATGAGATGCTTAGCAATAAAAGTATCATGTAATTTTGAAGCCCTGTCAGCTAGTCCAAAAGAAGTTTCTAGATTTAAGTCTACCAACATCAAATGAAGCTGCCATGTTATACTAGGCCCTTAGTGAAAATATTCATTAAAATATTCTGGAATTTAATTTGCAAAACTAAGTTACTTAATGTCAAATGAAGGGGAACTTGGTTTGTGTCTTCAAAATTAAATAATCTTTAGTGGTAAAAGGAGATCATAGTGGGAAATCTACATTTACTAAGCCTCATACACTAAGCTATTGATTTTATCATATTTAATGGGTATCCAATAAATGTAAGCGTTAAAAGATATGGCTCAAATTAACTCATGGTATACTTTTCATGAAAAATGAAAAGGAAGCTAATGAATGTGTCTTTTAATTAGTTTTTCCTAAAATAATAGCAATTCTATTCAAATTACTAGTGTCAATGAAATTAATTTAAATACACTAGAACTGATGACAGAGTAAAATAAAATGAGTTTGAAATTTTTAGCTATTACCTCTAAAATAAACCCTACTAAAGGACAACTTACTGATGTTATTCCATTCTCACTTTTATTTCTATTTCTGATAATGCAAATATTTCATTTGCTTCTAATCAAAACAATCAGTTAAACATCAAATATTATGTTTGTTTATTTACTTTAATCGGGGACTAAAGATTTTTTTTCCATTTTAAAAAAAAAACCACTAAAATGCAGAACATCAGAATTCTCCAATCAGGAACAATATGTCAAGCCACAGTAAAGCTGATTGGCTTCTTCAAACATAGAAGACATGGTTTTTAAATGAAAAGCTAATTACCATGCTCAGAAAGACTACCCTGATATGCTATGTTAAAATGATGTGTGAACTACACTACCACTATAGATATTTCACTTATGTGCTATAAATAGATGCAAAAGCAAATACTGCCATGAAAACACACAGGCAAATTCTCCTTTCTTCTGCACAAACACAATATCACTTTAAGAAGTTGAAATCACAGAATGACAGGACCTTCAAACCCTCTTAGGAAACAAAATGCCCAGCAAAGTAAATTATACTCATCATTTTATCTCATGAACTGGCAGCACCTACCAGAGCTGTTTAATTACAGGACCAGAATAATAAGAGAAAAAATGCTGCACACAACAGCTCTGCTTCCTATCCTACCTTTGTGGTGACAATGCACAGGCAATCCATCCTGGATCCCTACACAGGACTCAGTACATGGAAATCACACCAGCAAATCAGCAAAGGTGAGAAAAGCCTTTTGGTAAATGGCACACTGAGAGAAGCAGAGCGTGGATTCTGCACAGACGGCTTTTCCAAGGGGGCCCCTCATGGGAAACTCGAGCCCTTCTCCATACAGCTCAAGGCAGGCAGGATTCTCCTAGGCACCAGAAAATCCCCTAGAAAGCAGCTCCGGCAAAACTTCCCGGTGGCTTGCAGGGCTCCGCGGCTGCATGGTCTTTCAGTGGATTCCGTGATGGGAGCCAGGCTTCTGTGAGTGCCCCGCACAGTTCTATCGCGGAGATGAGTGCTACACCAAGCTCCAGAGAATCACATTTCAGCTCTCGCTCTTGTTTCTGAATTCTGATCTGCTGCTTCAGTATACTCATAAGATTTCCTTTGCCAAAGTCCCCCCTTTGCTGCCTTCGTCTTTCCTACTAACAACTCTGAGTAAGCACAACGCAAAAACCTAGCCGGCCCATCTATCAACGGACTGTCGTTCCGCTGCCAGAACAGCGGCTTTTGGTAATAAAAAGCTATTTATTATAAGCATGATTCCCGGGAGCCTAAATGACTGGAAAGATATGAGTGAAAAGCTAAGGTGCATGCGGCGCTGCATACATCACATCTGAACTCACTTGCAATTTCAAGGGCAGCTTCTTACAAATGACTAACAGCTGGATAAGGAAAATCTGGCCAGGGACATAAAGAAACTGCGGATTTGGACGCTTAACTTAGAAAATGTTAAATTTTTCCTTTATTCACATAGCTATTAGTGAGGTCTGTGACTTAACACAAATAAACAACTTGAATATTTCAACAAATACATGTACTATAAAATTGGAGTGGGGAAGGCTTCCTGGTGTTTACAAAAGTTCCACGTACTGAGGCACAGACGAGTTCTTTCCCAAACTTTTCCCACTTCGCTGGCTGTTCTGCAGGCACTTATTACGTGGGCAGAGCTTTGTGTTCCTTCTGCAGCATTTTACCAGCCAAGTGATTAACCCTCCCCCTCCCTCAAATCCCTCTCTTTCAGTGATGCTGCTACATAGACTGCCTTTGAGGTACTTGACAAGCATCACTCTAGATAATAATATATTTGTTTTTGTTTTTGTTTTGCTCATAGCCTTAGATACATAAGGCAGACAGGCTGAAACAGAGGAAAGATACTGGAGCTCAGAGAGGAGGGAGAGGGGAGGGGGAGAGAGAGGGAGGGATTTCCGCACTCATTAACCAACAAGAATGGAAAATCAAGGCCTCCTTTTCACTAGAAAAAAACTACACACTCATCTGGACCAATGACAATATCAAGAAGAAATGTCTAGGGATCCATACATTTCAATTACCTCTTCAAGATACTGGCAGGGCCCTTTCCCTCTCCACCTCCTACCACCACCCTCTTTTTTAAACAAAAAGTTTACTTCTATGATAAACATTTTTTTAAAAAAAGGATGGACTCATAAGGCTCTTCTTTTTACCTTTCATGAATTATTCAGGTTCAAACCTCAATAACCTCCTGATTGCTAAATAGAAGAATGTCTCAGAAACTGACATGTCATTATTTTACCAAAATGAAAGCACTGTTTCTAAAGATGTTTTTAAGTTCATAGCAAATCAGACATGTGTTCAGAGAAAAAAGGGGAGCTTCTAAAGCTCAGTTTTGCCTGAAATCTTTTAAAGTAATTAAAATCCTTATAGTTAGAAAACAATTTCCTCTGAACTATTAACCTACAGATATTATAAACTTTAGATAATTTTCAAGTTAAATACAATAATTCATGCTATTGCCAATTAAACTAGGTAACTGTCATATGGTTCAGAATGTGAAAAGGTTTACCAATTCACCTCTTCATTTGTTACCTCATTACCATACTTGATTCAAGTCAATATTATCTAAGCTTACCTTAGAGTATATAAACCATCTTGTCCTTGAGCATTCCCAGGTACTAGAGTACTTCTCAACTGACACAACCAAAGCATCTAATAGGTACATAATTCTGACTGCCATATTCATGTTCAAAATAATTAGGTTTCATGCCTCTATACTACTTAAAAGTTGACACAGCACTTGTGACATTCTCACAAGCTTAGGACGTTCAAATGATTTCCTAAGAACCTAGTAACTCTTAGTGCCAACATTAGCAAGCCCAGAGTTTTCTTAGTTATAATCAGAATAGAAACAGAGTTTTGACACATAAAGGAAGTAAATTGAATAGTGGAGTAAAATGAATATTCTTACAAGGTATGCTTGTAAGAAAGATACCTTTGTAACTGCATTCCATCTTCGTAGAGAGCAGAAAGCTAAACCCAAGGGAAATTTGCAAGAGGGAGTCGTCTGACCCTGGATGATCACAGATTAAAGTACTTGGTAAAATGACCTATAGAAACAAAAGTCAACTATTCTAACATAGTTCTGGCATACCATAAGCACTCCCTAAGTCACTTGACTGTCCCATGTTTGTTGAGGGAGGGCTCACTTTATGATTTTTTTGATTAATGTCTATATCATCTGTAAACTAAGCTCCTAAAAGGTAGTTTTGATTTGGTCTTCCAATTGCCTAGTCTAGTATCTCATTCATGCAACAAATATACTTGCCAATCTACTTATGCACAGACAAAACTATCAGAAAAAGATAACAGAATCTCTCTACAAGCAAATCAAAAATTATAGTTACCATACAGCAAGCACTTGGGGTGTTTTAGACTAATAGAGACTTTAAAGCAAGAATGGAGTAGTTAGGGAGACTTTCTGGAGAACAGCCCTGGGCTGAATTGAAAAGCACCCAGAGGAGCTAGCTAGAAGTTGGGAAATAAAAAGAATTCCATATACTCTATTATATTTGAAAAAGAAATGAATCAATAATGTCTTACACTTTTATCCAATCCAATGGGATTCAATTAAATAAAAATAGAGTAGGCACTTCACAAACTGAACATCCAATCTCTGCTTAGGAAAAAAAGAGCATTGTTCATGTAATATTACATGAATATGACTTCATTGCAGTCATGCATATGCTATGAATCTCCTGTACTCATCAGTTTTGTATTCACCACAAACAATTACTTGGATAATGTATGTTTGGATGAAAGTAAAAACTCAACATTTTAAAGCATAATCCCGCTAAGGATACAGCTTTCCACTTTGTATATACCTTACCCTCTATCAATATTCCATAGATAAAAACATGATAGAAAATAACCCACTCCTTTGCCTCAAGGGAAACATTGCTTCATTTTAAAAATTAACAAGGCATCAGCTAGACATAATTTTTGTTGTTTTTACAGACATAGAGCTCAACTGGGTTTGTGATTTCACAAGGAGAGTTTGGCAAGAAATAAAGCCATAGCCTGCAAACAGCTCTACTTGATAGTCCTTAAGGTTAATGATATCATGCCAGGAATATATTGATTTGTAATAAAATCTACCCTTGAAAGTTTGATACCAGAAAATCACTCATTAATTATTTCAACTAAGACTGTATCTTAGTCATTCAAATGCATTACTTTTTTTTCATTTTTTTTCTTTTTTTATTTGTTCCTTTAAGATATACATGACAGTAGAGTATATTTTGACATATTATACATACATGGAGTATAACTTATTCTAATTAGGATCCCATTTTTGAGGTCGTACATGATGTGGAGTTTCATTGGTGGTCTATTCATATAGAAAACAAAGAGTAAAGTTATATCTGATTCATTCTACTGTCTTTCCTATTCCCATTTCTCACCCCGCTTCCCTATACTCCCCTTTGTCTAATCCACTAAACTTCTATTCTTCCCTCCCTATCCCTTGTTGTATGTTAGTATCCATATATCAGAGAGAACATTTGGCCTTTGATTTTTTGGGACTGACTTATTTCACTTAGCATGATAGTCTCCAGTTCCATCCATTCACTGGCAAAAGTTATAAAGTCATCATTTTTTTATGGCTGAGTAATATTCCATTGTTTATATATACAACATTTTCTTTATCCATTCATCTGTTGAAGGGCAACTAGGTTGGATCCATAGCTTAGCTATTGGGAATTGAGCTTCTATAAACATTGATGTGGCTGCATCACTGTAGTATGCTGATTTTAAGTCCTTTGGATATATACTAAGGAAAGGCATAACTGGGTCATGTGGTGGTTCCATTCTAAGTTTTCTGAGGAATCTTCACACTGCTTTCCAGAGTGGTTGCACCAATTTGCAGTCCTAACAGCAAAGTATTAGTGTACCTTTTTCCCCACATCCTTGTCAACATTTATTGTTGCTTGTACTCTTGATAATTGCCATTCTGACAGGAGTGAGATGAACTCTCAGTGTAGTTTTGATTTCCATTGCTCTAATTGCTAGAGATGTTGAATATTATCTCATATATTTGTTGACCATTCATATTTCTTCTTCTGTGAAGTGCCTGTTCAGTTCCTTTGCCTGGAACTGAATGATATTGACTGGGTTATTTGTTTTGTTTTGTTTTTTGGTGTTAGGTTTTTTGAGTTTTTTATATATTCTGGAGATTACTGCTCTATCTGAAGTGTAGGGGGCAAAGATTTTCTTCCATTCTGTAGGCTCTCTCTTCATGCTCTTGATTACTTACTTTGCTGTGAAGAAGCTTTGTAGCTTGATACCATCTCATTTATTTTGCTTGTTTTCAACAGGAAAAAAAATATCTAGAGTAAAATATATCCAATGTCTAGTGTCCTAAAATCTAAGCACCTTGACAGATTTAACATATATCTCTGGCATAGTATCTGGTACTTCAGAGGTAAGAAATAAATATTTGTGAAAAGAAAGAATGATCACAGTTCTGTTATACTATTTATTTTTTCTTGATAGGAGATTTTATGAAAACCTAATTAAATCTATGATATGCATCCCTCATCCATATTAGAATCACACACACACAGAGTAATCATAATAGACACTTATACTGATATATTTATGCATGTATGTATGTATTTAAGGCAGAAATAGATTGGCATATGTAGTTGAACATATCTGCAAATAAAAATATTTTTCTCAGCAGATCCAGTCTGATGCAAGAAGGCATGGTTGGAACACTTACCTCCAATAAAGAGAGGTTTTCGGCTGAACTATTACAACAGATGAAACAGGTGTTTGCTATTGTAATAGAATCATGGTACTAAATATAAGCATTTTTATTAATAATTACAGTAAATTATCAAGCAGATATTATCTGAAGTACTGTGCCAACTACTTTGCAAATATAATCTCTGCTGGTCATAACACCCTTCAGGAAGGAATTATAATCCCCATTTTGTGAATGCAGAAAATGAAGCTCTCTGAGGGTATATGACTTGCCCTGGATGACTCCAACCCAGAGTATAAAATCAATGTTCTTTACACCTCATCACACTTCAAATCCAGAAACAGTTTCTGCCTCCCTGGGTACAACCCAAAGTGTAGCACAGACAGATCCAAAGGCCTTCTGGAACCAAAGGTAGCCTAGACTCTGTGCAGACCAGTGACAAAAAATCTGGGATCCCCCTATAAACATGGTGCATCTCTGGGCTCCTACGCTGAAGTCTTTTGTAGTTTATAAGGACCTCAGGAGCAACTTCAGAAGGAATGGACTCCACATTGGGATGATTAGCTCCAAGGGAAATAACGAGAAATCCACCCACCTGGACAACCATCCCCGTCTGTCTGTTCCCCATATACCCAGGACAGCAGGCACACGAATGACATCTGCAAAGCTTGTTAGCTTAGTAAAATAAATAGACTGCAGGCAGGTCATGGCAAAATGCCTGCCCTCATTTCCAAACTCTCCAGAGGCAAGCAGGAAATTAGAATCAACTGGAAAAGGACTGACTTTCCCAGAGAGTTTCAATGATGAAAAAGAATATCAGGATAGTATTGGATCATGCAACTAATTCGTAAAAAGCAGAGGACTACAAATTCTGTGCAATGTAAAATTTCATGTTTGTAAAAGAAACAAATAAGCAAAATAAGCAAAATTTAAGTAAATCATCAATTACTACAGAAATCAAGAAATTTTCACTTTGAACCAATTTTTATACCATAGTTTTATTTGCATAGACCTGAACTTCATGTCAATTTTGCTTATATATGTGAGTAGAAACATAGTTAATCAATAACCATATAACTCGCCCAGTTATTACTATCATCAAATCTAAGCAAGCTTTTTGAAAGTTAGAGAATTATAAGTGATAAACCATACATATACATATGAGAATATTCAATACAAATTATATTTCCTTAAAACATCACAGGTTTATGTGAACTTTAGTGAATATTAATTTCCTTCCTTATGAACTCCATTTTCCCTATTATACAATGCTGTGAGTTGAATAGATTCCAAAACTTCAAATACTTGTGTGCAAGCCACAAATCTAAAAATTTTATGGTCTGAAAAACAATTTTGCTTTCAAGTTAATATAAATAATCTCAGCAGCATTGCTAAATACACTTCCCCCACCCCAAACATGCCAGCCTATTATCTGCTCCTCAAATATAATATTTCATTTTAATTATTCCCAGGCATTGAATTTATTGTTCCTTCTGCCAGCAACTCTTTTTCCCTAGATCCTCACACAAGAGATCTTTCTTTTTATCGTTCAGTTTCTACTTACATGTTACCACCTCAGTAAAACCACCTCAAACTGGCCCTTGTAATTAGCTTACCTTACCTCCATCTCTCCATCACATGATTCTGGTTTACTTCTTTCATAGAATGACCACAATTTGAAATCATCTTCTTTATTCGTCTCTTACTGTTTACCCTATCTGAAGTTTATATGTGAGAACAGGAGCTCATCTGTTTTGTTCATGGCTGTATCACCAGTGTTTAAAACATAACAGATTCTCAATTGATATTTTTTTGAATTAAAGAATTAAAATATGCATCACAGGGAAACACCTCCCACCCCCCAACACACACACACATTTTTTTAAAGCAAGAGCAGAATCTAAAATGTGCAACATGAAATGTGCAATCTATGGTTTTTAATATAGCTTGGTTCCAAAAACTGGTTTATATTAATAATAGTATTTAAAACACATAAAACAAGTAATAGTTTTCAGATTCAACATTCACTTTTTTTTAGTTTTTTACATAAAATTTGTCATGTATAAGGTATACTACAAGAAACCACGGGATGCATATAGATAATAAAAAATAATATAGTGAAATAAATTAAATGGCCATCATTATTTTCGGGGTTGTGCAAGATAAACTATCCACTCATTAAGCATGAATCCTATATAAAGTACAATTTTATTACCTATAACCATCATGTTATAAATTAGATCTCTCCACTTGTTCATTCTATATATCCACTACTTTGTATTTTCTGACCTATATCTCCCCATTTCCTCCCCATCCTCTCACTACCCACTGGTAGCCACTGTTTCTTTAACCTAGCTCAGTATATTTGAAATTTTTCTATTAAATTCTACATGTAAGTAAGGTCATGAAATATCTTTCTTTCTGGGTCTGGATTATTTCACTTAGCATAATGTTCCTCAGAGTCATCTATGTTGTGACAAATGGTAAGATCTTATTCTTCTTTAAGGCTGAATAATATTCCATTGCATATATGTACTATCCTGATTTTTTTCTTTTCTTTTTTTTTTTTTTTTTTTGGTTTCTTTATTCATTCGTGAGTTGATGGACACTTACTTTGTTTCCATATCTTGGCTATGGTGAATAATGCTGCAGTGACCACAGGGGCACAAATGTCTTTATGAGGTGGTGATTTTATTCCTATTGGGGTATACTTCTAAAAGGAGGACTGCTAGGTCATAGGTAATTTTTTTTTTTACTTTCTTTTGAAACTCCACAGAGTTTTCTATAAATATCATATCAATGTACATTTCCACAAACAGTATACGAGAGTCACCTTTACACTCACACCAACATTTGTTATCTTTTGACATTTTGATAATAGCTATCCTAACTTTCCTAAAAGTTATGAGTCAATAACACATATTGATTTTTTATTTCCATGTCCCTAAAGATTAATGATGTTGAGTATCTTTTCATATACCTGTTGGTCAGATTTGTGTCTTCTTTGGAGAAATGTCTATTCAGGTCTTTTGCCCATTTTCTAATTGGGTTCTTTTCCCACTATTGAATTGCATGGGTTCTTTACAAACTTTGGAATATTAAACACTTATCAGATACATGGTCTGTAAATAAGCATTAACCCTTTGTTAATCAGGTTGTGTTTAGAAACTGTTATGATACATAATGTAATTAATTATTCATAATCAGTTTTTAAATATAATCAGTGAAAAACTGAGATATATTGATATTTGAATTGAATAGTTTAAAATTGCTTTATGAATATGTCAGATTTGGTAACACACAAACCTGATCTCAGGCAATGCTAGTACAGACAGTCCAGCCATTGATTTTTAATAGGCAGAAACTTGGCCCTAAGGTACTACAAGATACTTAAAGATAAAGCATGATGTCTTTATCGAACTGGATATGAGGAATTATGATATTTTATGTTTTAAATTAGTAAACCAAATTAGCCAGAGTGAACCAAAGTGTTCCATTCAAAATAAGATAGACATTTGCTACTATGTTTTCACTTACATTGAGAAATATAAAATATATCCAGGGCTCATATAGGTTGAATATCATGGTCTAATAAGAAGAATAATATTCAAACTTGTCCAGATGGATTGAGCTACCTTGCAAGATAGTAAGTATTCTAGACTAGAGGTTTTCCAGTAGATGATACATTCCCCTTTAGCAGAGGGGTGGTGGAGGAAATTTAAAATTAAGGGGCCATTGCTCTAGATTACTTTTAATCCTCTGACTGTATGCTATTTTCATATTTGGTGCTCCAAGATTAACTCAGA
The DNA here is from genome assembly GCA_020662805.1 of Glaucomys volans. NCBI lineage: Eukaryota > Metazoa > Chordata > Mammalia > Rodentia > Sciuridae > Glaucomys > Glaucomys volans. The sequence continues at coordinate 3,739 of JAJEJO010019137.1, read as the reverse complement.
ATCACTTTATTATTTATTTTTATTATTATTATTATTATTATTACAAACAAAACATTAAACTTGTAATCTCAATAATTTTTAAGTTCAGTATCATTTTATGTATTTAAATTGTATACAGTAAGTAGAGCTCTAAATCTTTTCATCATTAAAAGACTGAAACTGTGGGTGTGGTGGCGCACGCCTGTGATCCCAGCTGCTCGGAAGGCTGAGGCAGGAGGATCGAGAGTTCAAAGCTAGCCTTATCAAAAGCGAGTCACTGAGCAACTCAGTGAGATCCTATCTCTAAATAAAATAGAAAATAGGGCTGAGGTTGTTGCTCAGTGGTCAAATACCCCTGGGTTCAATCCCCAGATCCAAGAAAAAAAAACTGAAACTTGGGTTCTGGGTGTAGCTCCGAGATAGAGTACTTGTCTAACACGTGTAAGGCCCTGGGTTCAATCTCCATGTGGCAAAAACAAAACAAAATAAAACTGAAACTCCATACCCACCAACACTGATTCCTCCTCCCCAACTTCCTCAGCATTAGGCAACCTCCTTTCTCTTTCTAAAAGTCTGACTCCTTTAGGTACTTATGTGTGTGGAATCATACAATATTTGTCTTTTTTGTGACTGGTGTATTTTGCTTTGCATAAAATACTCAAGAGTCACATATTGAAGCACATGAAAAGATTTCCTTCTATGTTAAGGCTACATAATATTCCATTGTATATAAATATTTTTCAATTTTATTTTTTACATTTTCTTTATCCATTCATCTGTAGATGGACATTTGAGTTGCTTCCACCTCTTGACCACAGTATTCAATCTTGTAGTGAACAGGGGTGTGCAAATATCCTTTCAAAATTCCACTTGGAATTATTTTGACTATATACCTGGAAGTAGGATTTCTGGATTATATGGTAATTCTATTTTTTTTAATTTTTTTAGGAACCAATGTGAAGTTTTTCATAATGCTTGCACTGTTTCATATTCTCACCAACGATGTACATGGGTTTCAATGCCTCCACTTCTTTACTAATATTTGTTTTGATAATGGTCATCCCAAAAGGTCTGAGATCTCATTGTTGTTTTAATTGGTATTTCTGTTATCATTACTAGTGTTGAACATCTTTTCATAAGATTGAGTTTTATATAGTTCTGTCTTTTCATTTTTGCCTTTGTTGCCTATACTTTTAAGTATCATATCTAAGAACTCATTGCCAAAGCCAAAGTCCTGACATTTTCCCCTATTTTCTCCTGGGAGTTTTATAATTTTAGGTCTTAATTATGCCTTCAATCAATTTTGCACTACTTTTCATATATGGTGTAAGCTAAGGGTCCAACTTCATTCTTCTGAATGTCCAGTGGATATCCAGCTTCCCATCACTGTTTGTTGAATACTTTCTATTTCCTTGTATAATATTGACACCTTTGCTTTAATTTGACCTTTTTTCTGAGTTCCCTATTCTGTTGCATTGGTCCATACATATGTCCATACATCTGTCTTTATGCCAGTACCATACCATGTGAATTATGATTACTTTTTGGTATGTTTTTAAATCAGGAGGTATGAGGCCTCCTACTTTGTTTTTCTTTTTCAAGATTTATTTGGCTATTTAGTGCTTCAGAACCATCACTTCCAAAATAGGGGCAATAAATAACATCTAATGTATGCATGTAAATGCTCTCATTCCCTAAAGCAGGCAAACATAAAAACCTTTACTATGACTGAATGGCATTAAGGAAAAGAGTCTTCCTTCCAAATGTAGGAAAGCATAATAAATAGAAAAATGGAGCTGAGCTTTAAAAATTATGTTTAATCAGAAGATATAGCTATTTTATAGAGTGTAAACACACATTATAGCCTGAAAATAATCGAGGTTAATATTGGGATTCTCTAAAATAAATGCTTTCTATACCTCTCAAAGTGATATAAATACATTATAATTTAAAAGGGCCCACAATTTATCTAATCAAAACCTTTCACTTTGATTAGGAAACTGAGGTACAGAAAGGCTGAATGATTTACCCAAGAACACCCAGACAATAAGTGCACAAAAATAATAACCCAAGTTTTGAGCCTCCAATTATAGCTTTCTCTTACACCAAGATTTCTTCTCAATCTTATGTGCTTCCTATAGTCTAGTTTTCCCCCACCTGGTTTTACCTCTCTGTTCTTAAGATAACCAAATTTTCTGCCCCGTTCACTGTATTAGCACAGTATCCTCTTAGTCCTTCATCAACTGGTTCTAATTCACAAAATTGACTAGAATATGTTTTCTGCTAAAGGAATTAGCATTATTTGTCAAACAGGTAAAACATAAGTAAAACAAAATACTTTTAAGGAGGCATTTAGTGCTCTGGTCATGTTTCCAAACTTATGCAGTATCCTGAGCTTTAGGCTGACAGTCCTTTCACATCCAACTGTTTTGTTTGATACTTAGTACACTACTGAAAGACAGGCACAATAGGAATTATCTCCTTTTCCAAATAAAAATAGACATCATTTAATCTGCTTGAGGTGACATGAATAATTAGTGGGAGAGCCAGGATACAAACTACAGTCTGAGTCTTTGGATCTTTTGCTCTTTGCATCTTCTCACAATGTCCTTTTTTTAATATCACACTTTGTTCTCAACCAGTATATTCATCTTCCCTCAACATATTTCCTTTTAGTTGTTCCCATGTTACCTTAAATTTAAGATGTCATATTTAAATTCACCCTATTTATCCATCAGTCAACCTTCCTCCCTAATGTCCCCATTTTTGTTCTTATACTACACAATTCTTTGTCTATTGAGTTGCCAAAGTCTTGTTCATTCTTTCAGATTCCTTTCTTTCCTCCTTTTGAGGCTGTAAAGAAATCCTCATTGTTTATCACTAAAACTCTGGAACATCAAATATGTAAGCTCTGTCTTTTGCAAAGCAAGTTTACTTAAACACCATAACATATCCCTAAAATATTTCTAATTATTTAAAATTGTTCAAAGGACATAATAGAAATGAAATAAAGGAAGAAACCACACAAAGTATTTCTTTACCAATAAAATTAAGAAGAAACATTTTACAGTTTCTTCTCAATGATGTCCTTATTTTTATTTTTCAAATTTTAATAAAAATACCACTTCCTCTAGAAGATATAAAACTTGCAATTCATTTCAATAGAATAATAAATATACTATTTGCCAGGCACTGTTAAACATGTCCATATTCACTTACTAAAATCTCATAACTCTCAGTATAAGATAAACTAAAGCTTTTAGAGATTAAGCAGCATAGACTTAGCAATATGCTTTCCTATGATGAAAACACAAGTTTCTCCAATATATGTGCCAACATTTATTTGATTAAGCTGCTGACAAGTTGGCACATTTGTATTCCACTTAGGCCTAATGATTTCATCTTCAGGAAGCAAAACTACAAATATCCTTGTGGATGGCCAGGAAGTCCAAAAAATTGTTTTCTAAGTATGTATGAGTCCAACACGGCCATCCACACTCACTCTCCCCTTTTGGAGAAAAGAGTGTTATTGCCAAGTTAGATGACTTCCTTTCCTGGAAGGAAAAGCATTCAGTATTTTATAAGTATCTCAAATAGTTCAAATAACACCTTTTATGTTAAACAACAACATTTTTCACCACAGGAGAAATGGAGTAGATTACCAAATGGCAGTGTTATCACCATCAACTTAAGTCTACACACCAAAACACAGCCCCCAAATCAAAACGTACAACTACTCAAAATGATCAACATTCAGTGT
>JAJEJO010019093.1:0-12683 GCA_020662805.1 Glaucomys volans | reverse complement strand
GTGACCTAAAATTTATACTAGCAATAAAGTGATGCAGCTACATTCCTGAAAGGCTTACAAAGCAGTAACTTCTCGGCAGGCATCTGTTGCATCTCTGGCCTTGAAGCCTGTCACAGAGAGGTCCTCAGACTTCCTAGAGATAGCTATTACCACCCAGTGGATAGGGACCCATGGTTAATTAGGGTCCCTGAAAAGAGGCTGGTAGGGGGGAGGGAGAGAAATTAATCCTTTCCCCAGTCACTGATTATTATAATGTTCTTATAATTTAATTTTTAATCCTGTCTGCTATCTCCACCACACAATATTTACCTGGTATCTTTTCCTTTTAGTTTCTGACTCATTGGAGGAACTAACTCTTCTCTGAGTTAGCATTTTTTTTTTTTTTTTGCTTAGAAATAAAAAAAATCTCTATCTTCAAACAGTGAAATGAGGTTCTTGCCTATTTTGGGACTCAAAAGATGAACACTGAGATTCCCATTCTCTGGAGGACTCTGGTCTTTGCCTGAAGTCTTTTCTGCCTCTGCCCCAAATGTGGGAAGTTTTTGGACAGAAAGAGTTCTAGGAAAAGGAAAAAATACTTTGGAAACTTCCAGATTAGAAGCACCTGAGCTGACTCTGAAATCCCCTCTCATTCTCTGACCATGCAGTAATGTTCAATGAAAGCATAACAAAGATGCTTTAATTATGTAACTTAGGCACGTAAACAAGAGGGAACTTGGTGCTAAGGGTTGAGTGGGATTTGAAACTTTGGAAGCCTCAGTGGTTCTCAGAACCAGACACCTACCTGACAGGCCCATGTTGTTTGTCCCCACATGGGATGCAGAGCAGGCTGTGGCAAGTCAGAGGTTGTAGGGACGCTGCCCAAAGTCAGAGAGGGATTGGGGTAGATATTGGAGGAGAATCTGCTCTCTTCTGGCCTGGGAAATCATGGTGGGGGCTTCACTTCCCTGAACCATGGGTGGAATCTGTGAGAACCTGGAATTCAATTCTGCACTGTACACTATGTGCTGGAACTCCGAGGCCAGAAAACACCTGAAAAATAGACGAAGCCTACAACTCCCAGCAGATGAAACAGCAGACTTACTCATCTCAGGGACCATGCATAGATTCTTGCAGCAAAGAATTACTGCTGAAGATATGATAACAAAAATAATTACCAGCACGTTTAGGAAATGCTTATATTTAGAGAGAGAGTGAGAAAGAGAGGAAGCAAAAGCCACAGAGGCCATAATCTGGGTATCTGTGAGTGACAGTTAACAGAGAAGTCTGTTGGGTAACTTCTGACAAAAATAAACTCAATGAAAAGATAAAGGGAGGAGTCAAACCTATTATGCAAATCAAAACATTTTGAAGAAAGTATACACAGGAAGGAATGCTAAAGAGAAATTTTGAGCAAAGAAAATGGATAATAAAAGGTATGTACAACTCTGGAAAGCATTGATGTATGTGTTGATAAATATGTTAGCCTTCCACTGCTCTGACAAGTCCTGAGAAAAACTTAAAGAAGGAAAGGTTTTTTTTTGGATGGTTTTTTGACTGATGATCTCAGAGGTTCCAGGCTGTGGTCACTTGGCTCCCTTGTGGTGAAGTGGGAGGACGTGACAGAGGAAAGCTGATCACCACATGGCAGCCAGGAAGCAAAGGATGAGAGACAGACAGAGAAGGGCTGTGGATGAACCTCCCATTCAAGGTTTCTTCCCCAGTAACCTACTTCTTCCAACTAGGCTCTGCTACTTAATGCTTCCACCACCTCCCAATAGCACACTAAGCTGTGAATTCCATCAGTAGATGAATGCATTAATGAGGTTAGAGCCTCATGATGCAATCACTTCACAAAACACACCTCTGAACACTGCTGCCTTGAGGACCAAGCTTCAACACATGACCTTTGGGTGAAATTTCAGGAAATGCTTATATTTCAGAGAGACAGAGAGAGAGAGAGAGTGCAAGTGAGCAAGCAAAAGCCACAGACCATAAGTCATAGGCCATAATCTGGGAATCTATAAGTGACAGTTAACAGAAAAGTCTGTTGGGTAACTTCAGAGAAATCCAAAACTATAGCGCGCACACACACACACACACACACAATCAGATAATATTTGAACTTATCTGCAGATTTTCTCTCCAGAAAAGTGGCTGTAAGTTCAGGCAGTCACAGCCTTGGAGCCTGGGTCTGGCTGGAGTGGACCTCTGATGACTGTCACAATACAAACCACAGCAGGACCATGTGCCTCCATGAATCACTGAGGCAGGAGGTGCCTGACCAGGGTGGAAGCAGGAGGCTTCTTAGCCGCAGACCACTTCCTCTAGACACGGGCTGCCTCACTCTCCCTCAGGGTCTCTGAATCCTATTCTACATGTGTCATTTACATTCTAAGCATTAATTGTATCACCTGCATTGTAGGCATTATTTTTATCTTTTTAAATGTCTTAATTGGTCTAACTCTCCAAGATGCTCATTTGGCACTGGCTGTGCCTGTGATTGGAACAGTAACCAACCTAAGCAAATGGGTCATCACTTTAGCACAAAACAGAGATTAAACTAAATTTTTGTTATACAGATTAAAAAAAACAGGGTTTATCTACAAGAATGAGAGGAAAGTGACAGCACAGCAGGATTATTTAGTGTTTCATGTCATCAAAGAGTTGTGATACCGTGTTTGTCAGTTTTGTATTATACACCCAGCAAAGCAGTCACTTAAGAATAGAGATGAGGGGGAGCCAAGATGGCAAACTAGACGGAGGCTGCATTCCTTGTCCTTGTCACTCCATGACTCAGGATTCAAGCAGAGGAAATACTGTTTCCCTAGGAGCCAGCCCTCACTGACACCGATCCCCCGCTCTTTGCCCTCTGTCTATCCACCGAGATTGTCCACTGTTTGTCAGCATAATTCCCACTTTTTGTGTGCAGATCACCCACTGACTGCCTGTTGTATGCCTGTTTGCCCCCCAACCTTTTACTTTTCTTTTTGGTACTGGGGATTGAACTCAGGGGTGCTCCACCACTGAGCCACATCCCCAGCCCCATTTTGTATTTTATTTAGAGACAGGGTGTCACCGAGTTGTTTAGAGCCTCGCTAAGTTGCTGAGGTTGGCTTTGAACTCTTGATCCTCCTGCCTCACCTCTTGAGTTGCTGGGATTACAGGTGTGCGCCACCATGCCCGGCATCACCAACCTTTTACTTTTTAAAATATTTTTTAATTGTTGATGGACCTTTATTTTATTCATTTATTTATATGTGGTGCTGAGAATTGAACCCAGTGTCTCACATGCTAGACAAGTGCTCTACCACTGAGCCACAACCCCAGCCCTGTTTGCCCCCTCTTTTGTCTGCCCATCACCTGCTGCGCAATGTGCACCTGGTGAAAACACCTCTTTTACCACTGGACAGACCTTCCAAACAAAAGCTAAATAAAGAAACTGTAAGACTAAATGATATAATCAATAATTTAGACTTAATGGACATATATAGAGTATTTCATCCATCATCAGGTGAATACATTTTCTTCTCAGCAGCACATGGATCCTTTTCTAAAATAGACCATATGTTATGCTACAAAAGCAACTCTTAGCAAATACAAAAAAAAAATAGAAATAGTACCCCTGCATTCTATCAGATCATAGTGGAATGAAACTAGAAATCAATGATAAAATGAAAAACAGAAGCTACTCCAACACCTGGGGACTAAATAATATGCTACTGAATGAAGAATGGATAGCAGAAGAAATCAATGAGGAAATAAAAAAATACCTAGAGGTAAATGAGAACACCAATACAACATATCAAATCTTTGAGACACTATGAAGGCAGTGCCAAGAGGAAAGTTCATTGCACTGAGCTCATTCACTAAAAGAATAAAAAGCCAACAAATAAATGACCCAACATTACATCTCAAAGCCCTAGAAAAGAAGAACAAATCAACACCAAAAGCAATAGATGACAGGAAATAATTGAAATCTGAAATTAATTTCATTAATGAAATTAATGAAATTAATCTGAAATAAATGAAATCTGAAATTTTGAAACAAAAAAAAATTTTTAAAAATTAACAAAATAAAAAATTGAAAAAATTTGAAAAAATAAAGTTGATAAACCCTTAGCTACACTAATGTAGGGAAAGAGAAAAAATTCAAATTTCTAAAATACGTGATGAAAAAGGAAATATTACAATGGGCACAACTGAAATATAGAAGACAATTAGAAACTATTTTGAAAATTTACACTCCAATAAAATAGAAAATCTCAAAGACATCAACAAATTTCTAGAGAGATATGATCTACCCAAACTGAATCAGGAGGACATACACAATTTAAACATATGAATTTCAAGCAATGAAATAGAAAATGCCATTAAAAGCCTACCAACCAAAAAACCCAGAACCAGACAGATTCTCAGCCAAGTTCTACAAGAGCTTCAAAGAAGAATTAACACCAATACTTCTAAATTATTCCATGAAATAGAAAAGGAGGAAACCCTTCCAAACTCATTCTGTGGGACTAGTATCACCCTGATACCAAAACCAGACAAGGACAAAAAGTTTCAAGAAAAAAAAAACTTCAGATCAATATCCCTGATGAACATAGATGGAAAAATTCTCAATAAAATTCTGACAAATCACATACAAAAACATATTAAAAAGAGAGTGCACCAAGATCAAGTGGGGTTCATCCCAGGGATGCAAGATTGGTTCAATATCTGGAAATCAATAAACATAACTCATCACATCAATAGACTTAAACACAAGAATCATATGATTTTCAATAGATGCAGAAAAAGCATTTGACAAATACAGCACTTCTGCATGCTCAAAACATTAGGAAAACTAGGGATAGTAGGATCATACCTCAACATTGTAAAAGCTATATATGCTAAGCCTAAGGCCAATATCATTCTAAATGGAGAAAAATTGAAAGCATTCTCCCTAAAAACTGGAACAAGGCAGGGATGCCCTCTTTTGCCATTTCTATTCACATAGTCCTTGAAACTCTAGCCAGAGCAATGAGACAAAGGAAATTAAAGGGATACAGATAGGTAAAGAAGAACTCAAACTATCACTATTTACTAATGACATTATTCTATATTTGGAAGATCTAAAAAATTCCACCAAAAATCTTCTAGAACAAATAAATGAATTCAGCAAAGTAGCAGGATCTAAAACAAATACCCATAAATTAAATGTATTTCTATACATCAGTGATGAATGCACTGTAAGAGAAATTAGGAAAAACTACCCCATTCACAATAGCCTTAAAAAAAACAAACAAAAAACTTGGGAATCAATCTAACAAAAGAGATGAAAGACCTCTACAATGAAAACCACAGAACACTAAAGAAAGAAATTGAAGAAGATCTTAGAAGATAGAAAGATCTCCCACAATCTTGGATGAGGAGATTTAATATTATCACAATGGCCATACTACCAAAAGTGTTATACATTTCCAATGCAATTCTCTCAAAATTCCAATGATGTTCCCCATGAAAATAGAAATAGCAGTCATGAAATTCATTTGGAAAAATAAGAGACCCAGAATAGCCAAAGCATTCCTTAGCAAGAAAAGTGAAGCAAGAGGTATCACAATACCAGATCTTAAACTCTATGACAAAGCAATAGTAACAAAAACAGCATGGTATTGGCACCAAAATAGACATGTAGAGTAATGGTACAGAATAGAGGACCCAGAGACAAACGCACATACACATGGATGCCTCATACTAGACAAAGGTGCCAAAAACATACATTGGAGAAAAGATAGCCTATACAACAAATGGTGCTGGGAAAACTGGAAATCCATATGCTACAAAATGAAATTAAACCCCTATCTCTCACCCTGCCCCCAAATCAACTCAAAGTGGATCAATGACTTAAGCATTGGGACAGAGAACCTGGGCCTAATAGAAGAAAACTAGGCACTAGCTTTCTTTTCCAACTATAACTCAGGTTGTATAGAAATTAATAAAAGATAACTGAGCCAGGCATGGTGGTGCACGCCTATAATCCCAAGTGGCTTGGGAGGCTGAGACAGGAGGATCACAAGTTCAAAGCCAGCCTCAGCAAAAGCAAGGCACTAAGCAACTCAGTGAGACCCTGTCTCTAAATAAAATATAAAATAAGGCTGGGGATGTGGCTCAGTGGTTGAGGGCCCCTGAGTTCAATCCCTGATACTAACGAACAAAAAAACAAAACAAAACAAAAAAACCCTGAATAAGTCCATATTTTATAATAGAGAACACAAAGACAGCAGAGATAAAAAGTGATAATATGATAAACAATGTAGGCTTATAGATGCACCATTAATATCTCTCTCCTTTTTGGGGGGAAGGGCATTGGGTTAAATCACCAGGAGCCATTTACCACTGAGTCACATCCCTAATCCTTTTTATTTTATTTTATTGAGACAGGGTTTCACTAAGTTTCTTAGGGCCTCACTAAGTTGCTAAGGCTGGCCTTGAACTTGTGATCCTCCTGTCTCAGCCTCCTGGGCCACTGGGATTATAGTGTGTGACTCTGTTCCTGGCCCAATAATATCTCTTGAAGGAATTGAATCAATTCATTCTAAAATGATCAGAGTCTACTTAGGTTTTGTTCTTTTTTGGGCTAATGCATTGAATTTCATTAGACAATTTCCTAGAAAAATATAACCTGAGACCCTGGCCTAGTAGAAGAAAATGTAGGCCCCACTCTCCATCATGTCAACTTAGGAACCGAGTTCCTCAATAAGACTCCTAAAGTTTCTAATGTATTTCCTCTTTCTTTGAAATGTTCCACTGATCCTCCTCATTGCTTTTTGTAGCCCCTTAACATTCTTCTTAACATCGCTGAACCACACATCCCAGCTCTTTCCCTCGACCTCCATCCTCCCCACCACAGCCTCACTTCCAGGCCTCCTCCAATACACTCACTCCCTCACCTCCTCCACCATCACTCCTAATGTCTCCAGGTCCCAGCCACCACAAGCATTTACCACTGTTGACCCTCCCTCCGTCTTGCTGTACTGCCTCTCTCATTTCCCTGAGAGCACCCTCTCCTGGTTCCCTTCTTCCCCCACCATCCTCCTTAGGTTCCACTGCAATGGCTCCTCTTCCTCTACCTCTCAAATGTTGGTTCTTCCAAGGTGTTTGTCACAGGCCCCTCATCGCCTCTGATATGGTTTGGATGTGAGGTGCCCCCAAAGCTTAAGTGTGAGACAATGCAAGAAGGGTCAGAGGAGAAATGATTGGGTTGTAAGAGTCTTAACCCAGTCAGTGATTCGTCCCCTGGTAAGGATTAGCTGAGTGGGAACTGGAGTGGTAGGGTGTGGCTGGAGGAGGTGGGAATCGGGGCGAGGCTTTGGTGTATATATTTGTATCTGGCAAGTGGAGACCTCTTTCTCTGCCAAAGTTAATCAGGTTTGATATGAGTATTTTTAGAAAATTTATGGTTGCTATGAGAGTGATCACCTTGTTACCTTACACAGGATTAATGACTATGAAGGTGCTGCTGATATGTTACTTGATACCTTAGGTGCCAGCATTGTGAGCACAGCAGATTCAAAAGGAAGGTAGGAATTCAACTATGCTGTTTTACTCAGGAAAATTATATAGGAAAAAATTTTTTAACAATTAGTCAAGTGTGTGAGAATTTACAGAAAAGCCATGATTAATTAAAAATTGAATTTCACATTTGCAAGTATAAATTGTTAGGAAAATTCTGATTTTTTTCATTATTACAGGGCTCTTATAATTATTTTTGGTTTTATGCTGATCTTTTTTAAAAATTCTTTTAAAATGTAAAGATTTTCATCCTCTTTTTAAAAAAGTATGTTTTTACAAGGTTAATACTTTTCTGAATAGAAATAAAATCTGGGAGAAGAGTCCAGCAGTTGTAATATGTAGTAGTTTTGAGGTCAGGATCTATGACTTTGAAATTTTCTTTACTGATATAATGTTATTTTAGCAATTTTATAATTAGGGACCCTGATATTATTAAAATGCAAATTTCTGTGGCAGAAATTAGTAAGCTTTATTGAGCCTGTTTGTATCCAGGAAATGCCTAATATATAAACCCTTGAAATGGCTTGTCATAAGTAAGGAATCATTTTTTTTCCCAATGTGTATAACATTCAGGTTTAGCCATGTGCTTCAATTTCTCTGTGTCACAGAGCTCCTCTGCAGGCAGCTGCCTTCACAGACCAGGAGAGACCAATGCTCAAGTCAGCTCTGCGGACTCTTCTGGGAAAACACCTGTCATGATGGAGGGAAGTTCATGGCATCGAATGCACGTATCAGGAACCTGTGAGCCATAGAGAAGGTGGCCCTTCACTGTGTCCTACAGGACTGCCAGCATCTGGCAGAAACCCACACTGACCCAGACAAAAGCTTACCATCTTACTCATTCATCAGTTATTTCAGTTTCAGGGCTTTCAGTCCACGGTCAATTGGCTTCATTACTCTGGGACCTGTAGTGTGGCAGAACATCGTGGAGAATACGAGGTGTCGCAGAGCTCTCTCCTCATGGTGGCCCGAAGCAGAGAGACCAGATGCAGTGATTTTACTGTTATTTATTTATTTTTTTCATTACTGGGGACTGAACCCAGGATTGCTCTGTCATTGAGCCATCCCTCCAGCCATTTTATTTTTTATTTTGAGGCAGGTTTTGCTAAAGTTGCCCAGGGTGCCCCCAAACTTGTGATCCTCCTGAGTTGCAGGAATTACAACCTTGCACCATCCAGCCCAGCTATTGCCCTGGGAGAAAGAATGAGACTTTGTTTTGAGCAATTATTAATGAGGACACTGAAGGAGGGAATCATCTCCCTAAGCTATCCCATGTTTTTTCTCAGCTATCCCTCATTTTTGGCATCTGGAACAGACTCCACTTTCTTTCCCTCTTCCCACAGCAAGGCCAGGATGTGCCCGTGGACATTCTTATGTGGTCTACTCCCTCCCATCATGCTCAATGGCAGTGGCCAAGCTCTCTCTCTCTGAAATATAAGCATTAGTATACTTTTTCTCCTTTGAGTAGTTATAGAGAATGCTGCCTCTACTAAATATTTTGACTAATACAAAATGATATAAAGTAGTTGCTCACAAGAGACTTTAAAGGAAAATGAAATGTGGAATTTTCTATCTGGATGGCTTTGAAGGATCTAATATTTTTATTTAATTGATTTAAAAACCACATTGTCTTTCCTGAATAATAGGTAAAAATCTGAGCCATTTAACAAATATTACTATTATATGAGGAGACACTAGTAGTTCATAGCATTCAGCTCTTGAACAGTTATTTAAATCATCACCTAGAGTTACCTGGAATAAAGTGTGCATTGAAGGTAAGATGCAGATATAACGAGTGACTCTTGTGATAGAAAATTATAGGGAGGAAGCATAAGAACTATAAGGTTTATGGGCTTTCCCTGATGCTTCTAATTGTGCTGGAGATAAGCTCAGTGTTAAAAATTCTGTTTAGCTTCTGCCCCAGCAGCCATTGGAGAGCAGCAGCCATGGCTCTGCGCTACCCTATGGCCGTGGGCCTCAACAAGGGCCACAAGGTGACCAAGAACGTGAGCAAGCCGAGGCACAGCTGCCCCTACAGGCGCCTCACCAAGCACACCAAGTTCCTGCGGGACATGATCCGGGAGGTGTGTGGCTTTGCGTCCTTGCCATGGAACTGCTCAAGGTCTCCAAGGACTAATGGGCTCTCAAGTTTATCAAGAAAAGGGTGGGGACACACATCCGTGCCAAGAGGAAGGGAGAGGAGCTGAGCAGTGTTCTGGCTGCCATCAGGAAGGCAGCTTCCAAGAAGGACTGAGCCCCGATTCCTCAATAAATGGTCCCACGGGGGAAAAAAATCTCAGTTTAATGAGTGGTCAGACAACCAGGGACTTTCTCTGTCTACCACAAAATAATCTCTTATTTCCTATAGCCAAAAATCAGATAGAGTCAGATCCTGCACGTTGTTGAATTTCAAAGTAGGTTGAGTTCTAAGTCTTTTCAATTATCTTGTTTAAAAAAGCTGAGAATCAGGATTTCCTTTGCCAACAAAGTGGTCCCTACATCCATCTGGGAAATGAATCCTATCTTCTCAGTTTGTAATAACTTCTTCTCAGGTGTGTTTTCATGAAGGAAGACAGCAATTTTTCCCATGCTTCATCTCTCTCATTCCTCAGCCTGCCAGGATAATTAAGTTCTATATGTCCCAGGGACCAATTAGAGAGTAAAACAATGGAGGAGAAGTCTTTCACACTTTAAGCCTTGCAAGATTTTGTAAATTCATATCAGCAAACACCCAGGGAATACTAGTGGGAATAGATTATCAAGGCATCACACCACTGAGGGAGAAATGTGTTAGAGTTTGGTCATATCCCATCCCATCAGTTCTAACTTGGGAATTACATGATGTTGATTTGATGTATTGAGAAGCAAATTACATGTACTCTAGATGGGCTGGTACAACACAAAGTATCAGAAAATGGAAGATAAATCTCTTAGAAGTTAGGGGAACTGACATGTTGGTAAAGTTTCTAGGAGTCAAGTAATTTGGGGACTATCAGCATATTACCTCAAAGGCAGAAACTTTTTTTTTTTTTTTTTGGTACTGGGGATTGAACCCAGTGGCCGTCCACCACTGAGCCACATCCCCAGCCCTATTCTGTATTTTATTTAGAGACAGGGTCTCACTGAGTTGCTTAGGGCCTTGATAAGTTGCTGAGGCTGACTTTGAACTCGCGATCCTCCTGCCTCAGCCTCCCAAGTGCTGGGATTATGGACGTGCGCCACCGCACCCGGCTAGACAAACAATTTTGCTTTACCTTGAATGCACTGTTATTAACAGAGTCACCAGGCCTTTGTACTCTTTTTGCATTTGGAGGCAATATACATCAGTCAGGTGTACTATGTCAGCACATTCACCAAGGTACACATAAGATAGTCAGCTTCAAATGTGCTCAATGCCAGAAAAGATTCTCCTTCTGGTGTGGTTACTATGCACCCTTATGGCCCTACAGACCTAAAGGTTTTTGAAGTGACCTTGAGAGACTGGTTACTCTTTGGAGCTATCGCAAACCATGATAGAAAAAGACACATTGATGTTCTTTGAATATTGAGCAGAGCCATGTCTTCTTTGGAAAATAGCACCTTTCACATAGCTTTATGTCTCCTATTAGATTCTAGTAGAGTCTAATGCCTGACCATGGGACACACCAAATGACCAGGCAAACCTCTGACCATCCTTATCTGGGTAATTTCTAATTCCTGAAACCATGTGATCAAGCATATTTGAGAGCATTTAACTACTAAGTGAAAGAACACACACACACACACACACACACACACACACACATACATACAGGAGCAGGTTCAAGCAGGTCTTGAAAACATAAGTCACATAAGCTGGTTGCTTACAATAGCAATGCTCCTACTCCTGCTGCCAAAACCATCTGTAACATTTATGGAACCCAGAGCAAGAGAACAAATGGAGATCTACAAATCACATGTCTACTTGTTGAAAACTCACACATCATTATTGCATGTTAAATAAAACATGTTCAGTTCTCTTATTTTGAAACACTACCATGAGCATACATGGTTTTTTTTTTTTTTTTTTTTTTTTGCGATGCTGGGGATTGAACCCAGGGCCTTGTGGTTGCGAGGCAAGCACTCTACCAACTGAGCTATATCCCCAGCCCCCGTGAGCACACATGAATGACTAAATTCTAAGAAGTAATTTGTGAAACTACAAGATGGAAATTGTTTTTCCAAAGGAGCTACAATTCCTTAGGAAACGAGGAACTTTCTGGAAGGGGTCAGGAGGTCTGGGGCCAATATTCAGACTCCTACCTGCTTTGCTTGATGAAACAGATTACCAAAGCCTGGAAGTTGTTGCAGTGGGAACCTGAGACCTTGGCTGAAGGAGACTTGTCACCAGAAATGACAGAAGTTTGGAAGAAGAGCTGTACCAACGACTGGAGTCACAGGCTAAGAGAAAGCCTGCAGCGTTTAGTATTAGAAACCACATCTGGGTTTAAAGCCACAGGTGCATCCTACTCTGCAGTCAACACCTGGCAGGATTCTCCCAGGGTCAGGGTGACATTGGTAGTCAGACTCCCAGATGGATTTCTGAACACACACCAAACAAAAGGAAAAAAAGTTCTCTATGTAAGTGTAGAGATTAGAAGGATTTATCCTGCAAGACACGAGAGGTGATGAGGGGTTGCTAGCATGACCTCAGCATTTTGGGAGAATCTATAGTGAAATCTTACAGCAGAGGCCTGGACGTCACCAGAGGGGTCTCCAAATTATTGTTCTTGGTAAAGCTATTTGTGAGGGATGAAGAGACAGTGTACTATTTGACAAATAGATCAGATGAGTGGGAGGCATCAGCTCTGATTTAGGGATCTGGAGGGATCAGGTATGCTGAACCCCTAAAGTTAGATTTGTGCTGAGTAATGTAGTGTAGGGGGCAGAGAGCTGCTTCTATATCTAGCCAGAGAAGCAGCTTCAGAACAAAACAGTAAGAGTTAATGACAAATAAATGTCCACTAATTAACCTTCATGTGTGTTCGGGTTTAGATGTGAGTGTCCCCCAAAAGCTCACATGTGAGACAATGCAAGAAGGTTCAGAGGAGAAATGATTGGGTGTGAGAGTCTTAACCCAATCAGTGATTTAATCCCCTGATAGGGATTAACTGAGTGGTAACTGAAGTGGT
>JAJEJO010019068.1:0-13497 GCA_020662805.1 Glaucomys volans | reverse complement strand
GCAAGTTTATTACAAATGAAAACTGAGACATAGCATGGATCACTCCTGTTACCCAGCTCATGACTGGTACTAAAGTGCATTCCCCATTTATGCTGCTACTCCTTATTGTGTGTCTCAAGGCTTTGAATTAAAATTAATTGAATTGACTAACAAGCATGTAAACAAATAAAGCAATAGGAGTGGCAAGTTATTGTGATTCATTTCAAAGGAAAGAATACTATATAGCACATGGGAATAAAAGCATTTCTTTTTTTCCGTATGACCAGAAATTTTTTGTGTTGGCTTTGTCTCTATGCTTTATAGAAAAGTTTTCTAAGTTCTTTCTGAGTGCTTTCCTAATCATGTGATCTCAGGTTACCAAATGTATTCACTCACTTTTCTGTGGGTGGAAGCTACAAATTTTTCTTTGCTTAATGTAGGTCACCAGTGGAGTAGAGATTTTCATGTCAAGATTGTTTTTCACATAATGTGGGGACATCAACATTCAATACCTATGACTGTTAAAATGAACACCTGGTATCAAACTAAAATGTCATTTAAATTACAATATTAGTACATATTATTTGCATCCATCATGCAGAGTTTTGTTCTAATGACATCATCATTTTTAAAGCACACAATATTTCATATGAGGATACTGTTGAATGAGACTGCTTATGTAAATGAAGAATCTGAGTGTCAAATGGATAAGCTGTCAGAGTCAGCACTTGAATCCAGAGGTGTAGTAGGTCATAATCCATGCTTTTGAATGTGCCAAAAGGATAACCCCTTTGAGGGCACTCTGGAACTCACCCAGATATCATTCTATTGTAACTTCTTTAACTTCCATTAACTTCTGTTCACTCCCACCAATGCAGCAAACTTTCTTTTTAAAAGTGAAATATCAGAATCTTGGTCCCTTTCTAATTACTTCTTTCTCTACCCAATCCTTCATTGACAATTCTTTCTTTTTGTTTATTATGTAAGTCAAAATAATCGAATTTGCATAGATACATTTTACATGGGGAAGACATTTGAATTATGAATATTTTATGCAATTTTCCATTTCAGTCATCAGTTTCCTTTATAACCTTAAGGTTTGGATTCTGTTTATCCTATCTTTGTTTCTGAACTCCTTTGGTCATTGGCTTCTTGGTTGACATTATAATGTGGTTCCCCTTCCTACCGCTTGCCAACGAAAACACCTTTGTTCACACTTTTGACTGAAATATTTCAATTTTTGAAAAGATCAGGCTTTTCTCAGATTAGGAACATGAATATGATTTTTCTAATACTGACGTTATGATCCCATTGCCATGACTTTTGATTCATTGAACATTGAGCCTTGGATGCAGAAATATTCAATTAGATATAAAAAAAGATATCCCCTAATCACCATTCCTTCTTAAAGAAATGAACAAAGTTTCATATGGTGAAGATATTCTATGGTCTATCATTTCATTCATTTAATGCTATTGTTTTTCCTGAAGATGCAGCAAGCATGAAGTTTTAAATTTTATATACTCCAAATGATACATTAAAAAGTTTGAAAGAAAGTAGGACTCAGAGGGCATGTTCAGTCACCTAACAAAAGATATCAATACTCTTCCAAAATTTTTTTTCTAATAAGGAAAAGTTAAATTCTGGCTTGTTCCATTCACTATTAACCTCTTTTTCTGTTAATTGCAACAGAATGCAATCTGTTTCTATTATAGCTCTTTCCCAATTTTTCTCCTACATTTCTTTAAAAATCTTTTTTATTGGCATATAAAAATTGTTCAAAAGAATGATTTTTATTGTGGCACATTTGTACATGCACAAGGCATAATCTGGTCAGTTGCATAATATTTTGTTTTTGCTATTACACAATGGTCATTTCCCTTCTGCTCATCATTTTTTGATGACTCAGACTTTTCCTATTTGTTTTATTCAACATAAATTTTATTCATCTTAAATACTATATGCATATTGAATTTTAATTTGTTCCTTTATCCCTGGAATCCAGAACACTAAAAGTTGTATGTGGTGTATGCATAAAAAGTCCCACCTCAAATTCAGCATCTTATAATATAATACATCTCTTTAAAAATGTCTATTATTCTGTCAAATACCCAATGGCCACCTGATAGCACGCTTGTGTGTTCCCCACATTCCTTCTCCAGGACACAATTTTCTATATCCAAACATTCAATTAATTTGCTTCCTCTTCATTTCTATTGCCATTTTCATTTTTTTGCTTTCAATGTATATATTTTCCCATCTTGACAATGGAAGAAGTCATTATCTCCTTTCTTCCCCAAGTTCTGTCTATTCCATAGTCAGTTTCCAGATCTGTTGCATATCAAAAGTCAAATATGATCACTTGGTACTCCTTCTGAAAGCCTTTGGCAGGTGTTTAAAAATATATTAAATTTATAGGGTATCTCCTAAGACTTTGAGAAGTCATCAGTACACCTGAAATTTAGAGGGTATTTCCATAAACATTTTGGGAAGGAAATTAATTAACCCATCACTGGATCAATTAAAACTATTTCCCTTGTGTCTATCTTTGTTTTTAAAAAAGGAGAAAAGATCAAAAGAAAGATGCAGGGGATTGACGAGGAAGAATAAAGAACTAGAAAAGGGTAGAAATGTGTAGTGAATCCCACCAAACTCGTGAATGTGCATGAGTGATTATGCATAGTGGGGGAAGGAAAGATAATGGTGGCTGATATGTTGTTTACATCTAAGAATATGTCACAAAGAAATTCATTTTTTGTATAATTAAAATGCACTGATTAAAATTATAAATTTATATACACATATATATTCTTAAATGATTCCTAAATTAGTAGATGTGATGAAAAGTGAAAACTCCAAAATCAGTTTCTGATACACTTACCCACAGGTACCACTACTGGAAACAGGTCTTTCTTGCTGATGCAGTTACTCTGGACTCTGCCTTGGTCTGAAATGAAGACCAGTTTGTTGTTTGCAATGAGAATTTTGGTGAAAATGTCTCTTCTTCATTGTGGCACTCCATATGGAGGGGACTCTGGTGGAGAAACTATTCAGCTGTGTGTTTTAAGTAGACTCATGATTGGAAAGACTCACCCTCCCTTCCTCATGGGGATCCTTAGTCACCTACTTTCTCTCAAGAGGGTCCTCAAGGGATATAAAACTGTCTGTGCTGGATCTGAGTTACTTTAAAACAAAATCAAAAGTTGATTCAAATAGCAAAATTATGCTTAGAATTTGATTCTCAGGTGTGCATCTTAAGAATTGACACTTTTCTATTTGTTGTGTGTCTCTGGTGTGACATGTTTGAACCTAGATGTGCATTTTTGAGGTAGTTGAAGTTTAGAATTCTGAAGAGGGAAGTGCTGGCTAGCTCAGCATCACCATGCTGTCACTGTGCTTGTGGCGTGAGTAGCCACTTGGACTTGGGCTTCCTGTGAGACCAAGGAGGAATAGGGGCACATCATTCTCAGTGGTGCGAAGTTCACAGTTTGATTGAGAAACCATACTCTGGGCATTTCTCTCAATGATAAAAGGAAGTGGAAGGGTACCTCTATTGTATTACATTATTAAAATAGCATATAGATCCAGTCTAATTGAATAAGGATCATAAAATTCATTAGAGGCATTTGTAAGGGAGGTGCCCTTCATTTTTCCTTTCATGCTTTTTCTCACTCTTGGATGTAACAACCACCATGCTTGTACTACCTCCATCTACTTAGGTTTCTACATATAGCCTGAGCAGAGTACATACTGTAATCTCCCTTTGCCACAATTTTCCTTTATATGATTTCCGGTTCCCATTAGTGACCTCAGTGTGAGAAAAGGGTGATTAGAATCCAGGAATTCTATTTGGGGGGAAAAAAAGAAGATGATATTCATAGAATTTTAATTGTGTAGTGTATTGTTTTAATGGGTCCACTACTTCATTGGTTATTATTTGTGGTATCTCACTGTGATGCCTTTCAAAGTCCACTTTTATCCTTAGCTGACCCTAGTCAATTGGCTGAGATGTGGACTTATAATGAGAAAAGATTTTGACTCATAATTTTAGGGGTTCTGATTCACTATTGCAGGGCCCTGTTCTGAGGGTCTGTGGTAATGAGCACATCAGAGCATATGCATGTGACTCAGCAAAACCACTCACATCTCTTTCACAAAGTGAAAAAGAGAAAGGAGGATGGGCTGGGGTCTTGTATCCCCTTTAAGGGAATGGTACCAATGACTGGAATATCTCCCATTGACACATCTTTGAAATGTCATCTCACAATGACACCAAGCCAGGGACCAGGACTTTATTTAATAAGTAGAACTTTGGGGAACACATAAGACACAAAGTATACCATTAGGACATGTGCACAGGGAAATGTGGTCGGAGAACTTAAAGGTTCATGATTTGTTCAATTGCTGGTGTATCTCAAACACTT
Source organism: Glaucomys volans (assembly GCA_020662805.1). Classification (NCBI taxonomy): domain Eukaryota; kingdom Metazoa; phylum Chordata; class Mammalia; order Rodentia; family Sciuridae; genus Glaucomys; species Glaucomys volans. The sequence goes on along the minus strand of JAJEJO010019068.1, from coordinate 9,094 downwards.
TTCTGGTACTACCATGTAATCATGATCAGTTATACCATTTGCAATGGAGGAAACAGGCTGACAGTAGCCAAGTCACTTGTTCATATTACAGAGCTGTAAGTGAGCAATGTAAGAAGGGTAGCATCTGGGGAGATGGTTAGTTTTGAGGAGAGTTGGAGGATGTATATGATTTTTGTGAATCTTCAAAAACCGATGATATTAAGGGTAGTCCTATCTTTTTTATGAATGACTTAAAACTTTTCATTTTAAAATTTTAGTTATGATATAATTTAAGTGTAAAAAATTAAAACTGACAAATTCTCCTGTGTGATCTCATAGTTATTACACCCTGACTCAGGGAACCACCAATCTGTTTTACTTGTTGCCACAGTTGTGCCTTTTTGATTTTTTAAAATCTTTTTTGATGATATAGACTTGAGGTGTATAACATACATTTTGATGTACATACACTTAGTGAAATACTTTTTACCATAAAATAAAATGAACCAGTCCATCATTTTCCATAGAGAAGTCGAGGGTGTGTGTGTGTGTGTGTGTGTGTGTGTAGTAGGAATGTGTAATATAAGTGTGTGTATGTGGTTAGAGAAACTATGACCTTCTCTCAGCAAAATGTTCTTTATGCAATAACATATTATTTACTGTAATGTTCATGAAGTACATCATATCCCTAGATTACTCCTATAATCCAATGTTCTTTTTAAAAAATATTACTTCTTCTAGTTCTCCTCATTTCATCCACCACTCTGTTCCTAGTAACAGGTCTGTTTGTTTCTATTCATTCAGCTATTTGCAGTTTCTACATAAGAGTAAGATCATACATTCTTTATATTTCTAAGTCCGACTTATTTCATTCAGCCAATTTACTCAACATTGTAAAAAGTGTGCTCTTGCAAAATTTTAAAGCTGAATAATATCCCATAGGGTATGAACAGCATATTTCTTTACCTGCTGGTTCATTGATGGAAGCATAGGTTGATTCCATATTACGACAGTGAAGAGGGGAGTGCGGATACCTCTAGGAAGTACCTATTGAATTCCTTTGGTAATTGATCCAACAGAAAGATTGCTGAGTAAATCATTTGCTCTATTTTTAGTTTTTGAGAATATAATTATCCAGACTGGTTACACATTTGCATTCATACTAACAATGTTAAAGGGTGCATTCTCCACATACTCAATACCAACTTGATATCTCTTTACTTTTTAATAACCAACATTGTGAGAGGAGTAAGAAGACAACCCATTTTTTTCTTATTTGAAAATCATACCATCTGAGTCTAGGTGTCCTCAATGAAACTGAGATTCATCTGTGTGATGCTGAGCATTAGTGTTTTGTGTTACTGATAAGTATTATTCCATTGTACTCATGTTCTCCCCAATTCTCTCACTTCCACGTCTCCCTAGTTTAGCTGTTTAGAGTTTTCAAAGTTTGTACTGATTAAGAATAGAAGTGTGACACTGAAATAATGATGACACATATAATTTTCATTTACTCAGGTAAATAGCTAAGATTAGGTTTGCTGTGTCATATATTGTAAAATATATCTAATTATGTGTCTTTTAAGGAATTATACTCAAACAGATGAAATGTGTAGTCTATATCCACATGAAATTAGGTATATAAGTGTATTTAACATAGTGTTAATGCATTGTCTTTAATTTTTTTTCTAAAGTTGTGTGTGCTCACCATAATACCATGTAGATTCTTTCTTTCACAAACAGTTGGCAGATGGCAAAGGTTATAGCATACAGCTGGAATTAGGTAATTTTATGCGTTGGAGGACCAAATTTTCATTAGAGAAGAAAATGGAATTTAATGAACATGTTCATGGAGCACTGAATAGTCCCAGGTATACACATAGGGTGACAGAGACCCTGAGCTCTCCTACCTGTGTGCTCACCTTAAAGCAGCGTTTCTCACTTTTGCAAATGCTGGGAGGATTGTAAGTGAGTCCAGCCAGTCCTGAAATCAGTATGGTGTTTCTTCAAGAACCTAGAAATGGATCCATTACATGGTCCTGTTGTACCATTGCTCAGTTATTATCCTTAAGAATTAAACTCAACTACATGCAGACATGTGTGAAATGCATGTCTATCCATGTTTATAGCCGCACAATTCACAATAGCCAAACTATGGAACCAGTCTAGGTTTCTCCTCATTGGATGATTGGATAAAGAAAATGTGACACATATACACAATGACATTCTACTTATTCATAAAGGATGAAATTCTGTCATTTGCAGGAAAATGGATGGAATTTCACATTATTAAATGAAATAAGCCAGACTGAGAAAGTCAAGTTACATGTTTTCTTTCATTATGTGGAAGTTGAGAGAGACTAGAAAGAAAAAGAGCATCTCAATAAAAATAAAGGAGACAAGTAAAGTAGAGAAAGTGTAACAGTGTGAGAGAGGAGGGGATTTGAAGGCAGGTAATGGGGAATGATACTGTCCAAAATATATTATATTCATTATGAACACATCACAATGAATCTCACAAATTTGGGTAACTATAAAGCACCAATACAAAAAATTTAAAAAATAGAGTTCTTTGAAATTTCCTTAGAGTGTGAGGAACACAGGGAAATAAACAATGCAACACATTACTACAAAGTATTAGATGTATGTCAGTCACATCATTATATATGATCACATCATTTTCCATCTATGATGCTATTCTGAATTCTCAGTAGGGCCTGAAATATATTTGTCACCCAGTGAAATGTTGTTTGGACAGTGTGAATGGTGAGGATTATTGTCTGTGTGGGCATCCATACTGCAGAGGGTAGGGTCTGGGGTGGTAAACTTTAGAGATCTGTGTTGTGGGTACACAGGATAGACTGACAGTTGCTTGGGACTGCTTTGTTTCTTCATATCCTAAGTTGAGAGCATCATAAGATAGTGTGTCATTTCTCAACTGCAACAGCAAGGCACAGAGAGAATCAATAACAGTGAATCTACACATGAAAGTAGAGTGTAATTTTAAAAAGTCTTTGAGTTCATTTATTTTTTTTTTGGTAGTACTGAAAAATATTACTTTGGTTTATAGCTACAGTTTCTTAAGTGTAACTAAAATGATGATTCCTGTCACATCAAAGTCAGATGACCTGTGTTGCTGTGAGATGAAGATCAGCTATCAACATGTGCATTGAAACCATAGGTGACCACCAACTTGCTGAACCAGGCTCATGGTTGACAGGACACCTTGCATTGCTGGTTCATACGGGACTTGCACAAAGCAGAGAACCACAGAAGTTCCTCAAAGCATGCAATTCTTCAGGCTAACACCTTTGTTAGTATTATGTAAAAATAGCAACGATATTTAATTTACACTTCTGTACAAACAAAGCAATAGGTGTGGTTTACTTTTATCAGTGATGTTTCTTTACTTCAAACATAGAAATTGTGCCTGACAGTATGTCCTGGCTTTTTAAAATGCCATGAATTTTTTGTGTGAGAAAGATAGGACATGCTCAGGTAGCAAATACCTTAAAAGTGAGGATATACTCCAGTACCTTGTCCTTCAGTTGGGAAATATCAAACTGCAGCATCTATGTGGTCTACTAGGGGGCCAACTGAGGCTTGTATCCACATGTGCCTGCCTCCTTTCTCAATATCATTTCCTTCTGATGGTCTAAAAATCAGCCTCCAAACAAATCTCCATTAAATTTTGTCTCAGCAAAGAAACAGCCCAATGGTCAGATGAAGGTTATAGAGAAAAGTTATTTAATTTCAAACCTTGGATTTTGTTTTGGATCTGGTTTTGTAGGCACTTACTAAGTTGTGTGATGTATTTAATTATTGATGAAACAAAAAGGAAGATTTAAATTTGAAAAAAATAAATTTTGTCTTAGGTTTCATTTGGAGGGAATTGATCTAAGTAACTAAATAGATCTACTAGTCCCACCTATGTAACCATTCATTGTAATATTTCCTGACGTTCAACAATTTAAGTTTGAAGTTACTTGCAAACTCTGTAGGAAACAGAGGGGATTTCATTATATCCTATGATCAAGTAACTATGTTATATCATAGGACACATTGCTTCTGTGTCCTAAAACAAACAAACCAAAAGCAAAACTCCCTTAATTCGGTAGACTCATTTCTGATTTAGCAGAAAGTATTGAGTAAATTCTGTAGAGAAGTACACATAATCCTAGTATGAACAGGAGCAGGTCAGTGAGGTAGATGCCACTTTCAATTGAGCACATTGAAGACCAGATGCCTAAGTGGAGGTGTCCATCACACAGGTGAAAGTAGTTCCTGAGCTCTCAACAATAGACTAGTCTGCAGGATCTGTCATAATGACTCCGTTTGCTCAGTCTTTGTATTGCTATCTTTATATCTTTGTTCCTCAATGTATAGATGACAGGATTCAAGGCAGGGGTGATTGCAAAATCAACAATAAAAAGGTATTTGTCAACTGATGATGTGGGGAAAGGCCAAAGATAGATAAATATGCATGGGGTGAAAAATAGAACCACCACGGTCATGTGAGCTGACAGTGTTCCAAGAGCCTTGGATAAGTCCCCAGAGGAACGTTTCCAGACAGTGACCAAAATGAAGACATAGGAAAGGAGAAGCAAGAAGAAAGTGCCTAATGTTATAAGGCCACTATTGGCAGTAACAACAAACTCAAACTTGCCTGCATCTGAGCATGCAAGCTGTATGATTCTGGGAAAGTCACAACAAAAGCTGTCTATTTCATTAGGACCACAGAAAGGCAAGTTTATTACAAATGAAAACTGAGACATAGCATGGATCACTCCTGTTACCCAGCTCATGACTATCAACAGAGCACATGTTTTGGGGCTCATAATGGTCAAGTAGTGGAGAGGCTTACAGATGGCTGCATACCTGTCAAATGCCATGGCTATGAGCAGCACCATTTCTGTTCCTCCCATGGCATGGATGAAGCATGCCTGTGTCATACAGCTTTGGAAGGATACTACTTTGTGTTCCTCTAACAGGTCTCTGATCATCCTGGGAACTGTGGTGGAGGAAAGTCCCACATCATTGAAGGACAGGTTGGCCAGCAGGAAGTACATGGGAGAATGTAATTGAGAATCAACAATTACCAAGAAGACAATGAAGAGATTTCCCAGGATGATTCCTAGATAGAGCAAGGAGAATGTCAACATGAGAGTAACTTTAGTTTCCCAAGAACCTGAGAGTCCCAGCAGCACAAACTCAGAAACCACAGAGCCATTCTGTCCATCCATTGGTGTGGTCGTAAGAGCTGATTTTGAACCACCTGTAGATAGAACATGATGAAGAGTCAGAATCCATGGTACTAATGTGCATTCCCCATTTATGCTGCTACTCCTTTCTGTGGGTTAGAAAGTCTTAGTTTAAAATCATTGAACTTACTCAAAGAAAAAATAAGTCAAGGAGCTAGATAATGAAGAGGAGAGTGATTTTGTAAAATGAGAAAGAAATTTTGTAAGATATGAATAAAATGGATTTCTTACCTTTTATTCCAGCAGCAGACTTTTGTTTTGTCTTTTTTTATACTTTATTTTCCCTCTCAAGGATTTCTGGATATTTACTGTGACATCATTCCTAGTGTTTGTTGAGCCTACTAATATCAGTTGAAATAATGTTTTCTTATGGTAGACTCTGCAAATTTTTGATGAATTTCTATTTTCTCCAGGAAAAAAGAGAGATTTAGGCTGAGATTGTAATCTTGTTTCACTTTATTTCAGCTTCTGTGTCAGTTTTGCTTGCACATTACCATGGAAGTCAGGTGTTCAGATTGAGATTATTCACTTGAAACATTTTAATCATAGCTGTGCATGGCCATCAGCATCCAACAAGTTATTTGTAATTAAAAACTTACAAATTTTTATTTATATGTAAAAATTTGTAAATGAACTTGTATTTACACCTAATTGTAAATTTAAAAACGTTTAAGCAATGGTATTTACAGTTAACATAATTTATGAAGTTCTTGCATGCAGAGACTTTTACTATTCATTTTATCTTCTAAAATTGCCTAAAATTCATGGTTCATGCATTGAGTTAGGCTCATTATGCAAGTGAATAAATAGACATAAGGCATTGAATTGTCAGAGCTGGGACTTGTATCCCCAGTTGTTGAACTCCATAATCCATACTCTGGACCATGGCTCTGTGCTGTTAAGGACAGCCCCTTCAGGTACACCTGGAACCTGCTCAAATATACTTGCATTATGATTCCTGTAGCTTTGTGTCCTTTTGCTTTTAAATATATTAAGCCTTTATTAAAAGGAATCTCTGAAATTTGGGTCCTCTTTGTTCATTACTTTTTCTACCTATCTCTTTATTGGCAATCTTCAATTTTTATTTATTCAATGATCCAGATTTTATTAATTCAATAAGGCAGAATGATCACATGACTTACTGGTTGAGAGGAAATCTGAATTCTGAATATTTTATGTAATAATCCATTTTCAGTCATTTTCCTCTGCTCACCCTCAGTTTTGGTGTGACTCAGGTACATCCAATTTGTTTCATTTATCAGGTTACTCATTTTCAATAGTACTATGTATCAGATTTTGGAGATGCAGAGAAAGCATTTGATAAAATACAGCACCCCTTCATGCTCAAAACACTAGAAAGAATAGGGATAGTGGGGACATTCCTTAACATTGTAAAGGCTCTCTATTCTAAGCCCACAGCTAACATCATTCTAAATGGAGAAAAATTGAAAGCATTCCCCCTGAGAACTGGAACAAGGCAGGGATGCCCTCTTTCACCACGACTATTCAACATTGTTTTTGAAACTCTAGCCAGAGCAATTAGACAGACCAAAGAAATTAGAGGAATACGAATAGGAAAAGAAGAGCTCAAACTATCCCTATTTGCAGATGACATGATTCTCTATTTAGAAGACCCTAAGAATTCCACCAGAAAACTTCTGGAAATCATAAATGAATTCAGTAAAGTAGCAGGATATAAAATTAATGCTCATAAATCGAATGCATTTTTATTCATAATTGATGCATCCTCTGAGAGAGAAATTAGGAAAACTACCCCATTCACAATAGTTTTATTTTTCAATAGTACTTAGGAATCAAATTTTAGATCTTTAGCTTTATCTTTGGAAACCAGAGTAAAATGTCTAAAGATTTATGTCAGATACACACACACAATTTTCACTTCAACCCGCAAGTTAACTGAAACTCAAGAAATCTGAATTTGCAATCTTATAATCTCATCCCACGCCTTCAAGAATTTATTTACCATTCTTCTGGACATGTACTTTTGTAGGCCTACAATTATTTTTTATATTTCTCAATTTGTTGTCTCCCTTTTATTTCCACTGTCATATTTTTTTTGGCTTTAAATTTACCCATTTTCCCATCTGTAGAACTGAAAAGGGCACTACCTCTTTTCATCCACATGTTCTGCCCATTCTATTCTGTTTTCAGATCTGTCTGTGTAAAGTCAAATCCCATCACTAGGTTTTCCTGCTGAAAACCTTTCATAGGTCTATTACAAGAATATTCTGCAAGTACCTGAGCATATCACTAAACCCCTAAGAGGATATCAGAACAATTTGAATTTAGGAGGAATATTTTAGGAGCAACACTTTCGGCAACTATGGGTAAATAACATACCAAGAATGCTAGAATCATTAGCATTTTGAAAGAATGCTCCATAAAAGTTCAGATGAGATGAAAAGTGGAAGGGCCAACATCAGACGTTTGTGATGTTCTTATCTTTAGGAATCACCTCTGATGATAATGAAGTTACTTTGGATTCTGCCTTGAGTCTGAAATGAAGTCCAGTTTGTTGTCTGCAATGAGAATTTCAGTGAAAATGTCCTTTCCTCATTGTGGCACTGCATGTGGAGGGGACTCTTGTGGAGAAACTTTTCAGCTGTGTCTTTTAAGTAGACCCATGATTGGAAAGACTCACCCTCCCTTCCTCATGGGGATCCTTAGCCACCTACTTTCTCTGAAGATGGTCCTCAAGGGATATGAAACTGTCTGTGCTAGATCCCAGGTACTTGAGTCAAACAAAATCAAAGTATGTTCAAACAGCAAAATGATGTTTAATTTTTTTTTCTCTGGTGTGCATACTAGGATGTGACACTCTTCTACTTGTTGTGTGTCTCTGGTGTGACATGATTGAACCTAGATGTGTGTTCTGGTGGCAGCAGAAGGTTAGAGTTCTGCAGAGGGCAGTGCTGGCCAGCTCAGTATCACCATGTTCTCACTGTACTCATGACCTGAGGACCCACTTGGACTTGGGCTTCTTGTGAGTCAGAGGAAGAATTTGGGGCACATCATTCTCAGAGGTCTGAGGTTCACGTTTGATTGAGAAACCATACTCTGGGCATTTCTTTCAATGATGAAAGGAAATGGAAGGTTACACTCTAATGTACTACAATATTAAAAAAAATAATATATGGGTTCATTCTCATTTTATAAGGGTCATACATTTCATTAGAGACATTTGCAGCCAATATTAAAGTTCCTCTTCATTTCTCCTCTTCCACTCTTATCCACTCTTGGATGCATAACTACCAAGCTTGGAGGGCACCCTTCCATTAGTATTTATATACACACAGTGAGGAGTGCATATACAGTAGTTCCCCATATAATGATTCCATCTTCTGTGGTTTCAGTTACCCAGTGTCAACCTCATTCTGAAAGAACAGTGAGCTGAATGAAATAAGATATTTTGAAAAAGAGAGAGACCACACTCATAAAACTCTATATTATAGTATATTATTTTTACTGTTTCATTTTATTATTATAACTTTTGCTATCTTTCTGTGCCAATTATGAATTTAACTTCTTATTGAAGTTAAATTGTACCATAGGTGTGTGTTAATCATCTTTCTGTTACTGTTACAAGTGGCTGAGATAATCAACTTATATCAAGAAAAGATTTATTTTGTCTCCAGGTAACAGGGGTTCCAGTCCATGATTGTGGACTGGATTGGGCTGTGTGCTTTAGGCCTGTGGTGAGGGAGGACATCATAGTGGATGACCTTGGTGCATGACTCAGCAAACCTGCTCACCTCATGGCTGGAAAGTTACAGAGAGAAAGATGGAGGAGCTGGGTTCACAGAAATCTCTTCAAGGGCACACCCCCTGTGGAA
>JAJEJO010019013.1:0-13589 GCA_020662805.1 Glaucomys volans | reverse complement strand
ATTTGCGTATATATTCATCAACTGATGGACACGTGGTTGTAGTAATGTGACTATGAGCCCAGCCCTTTCTTATATTTTATTTTCAGACGGAGTTTTGCTGATTGCTTAGAGTCTCACTAAGTTGCTGAGGCTGGCTTTGAACTCACAACCCTCCTGCCTCAACCTCCCGAGCCACTGGGATTACAGACAGGCATGGCTGCTGTGCCCAGCAAGTGAATCCATGGCAAACACCCACGTATCCCTCTTCAATAAAGACCTTTGCAAAACGACTGCCCGCTAGCTGCACCGCTGTTAGGTCTGAGGGTCCCTCAGGGCCAGGACAGACCTGCCCAGATGCTAGTGTGGTCCCATGTCAAAAGGTAGCAACTCCGCACAAGTGGGCATAGAAGTGGGCAGAGGGGCTCTTCACCTGCAAATCAATGTGAGCCACAGCTCCGGCTCTGAGACAGACACTGGCAACCTTCTCACAGAACGTGGCAGCATTGTGCTGCTGTTAGCTGAACCTTTGCAGAATTTTGATAGGGAACAAAGACAAAGTTTAAAGGGAAAAACAGAATAAAACAAAAAGGAGCACACAAGTCCATTTTTTGCCATGGTTCTGAGTCAGGAAGATGCCCCCCAAACCACTGAGCAAACTGAAAGATAAAAGTGGGACTTCTGATAACTACATACTAGAGGAAATGAAAGAAAATTGAGCATCCAATCTAATCTCCATGAAAATTTGAAAAAAAAAAAAAAAAAGGAGCAGTGCTGCGACCTAATAGTAGGCATGTTACAGCTCGTCTCCAGAAACATGCTGCTTCTCTCCACCATCATCCTGGTATGCTACAAGATAATCAGAAAAAAACAATTCCTTTGCAAAATCAGTTGTTTTGTCAAGTTCTGATCATTTACATAAGTGCTTGGAGAATACTGACTTACCACCTGAAAGCATCACATTAGCTTTGAAATAACATCTTCAGCCTAGAGAACAAACCGAGGCACACTTTAGACTTACCCTCAGTATTTACAAACAATATAACATCCCATTGAAAATGTTGGGAAAATAACCAATGCTTTCTAATTTTTTCCAGTTACAAAGACTTTCGTTAATAACTGCTTTGTCAAAAAATAATACTACTTCTTAAGATCTTTTGAATTTAAGGACATCAAGTAGGGTGAAAAAAATATTTCCACTTTTGTTCACAGTTACTGCGGTGGACAGCTGTAATAAAATGCCCCATGCGAGCTAACTTTACAGGAAAAAAGGTTTGTTAGGGTCAGGTTCTCAGGCCTGGAGACAAGGTCCTGGCATTGCTTAGCTCTGGTGAGGGCTCTGGGCTTCAGAATGTCACAGTGGATGGCGATGGTGGGACCACATGTAGACCAAGAGCTCAGCTCACCAGACAGTGACAGAGGCAGAGTGGGGCCCTGCCTGAGCCTTATTACCAACCTCTCAGAAGAACTCACCTGGGCATCAAAAGAAATGCCTTACTCCCTTCTGAGGACAGCATCCCCAGGGATCTGTGGCCACCCATGGGAACCATCTCTTAAAATTTCCAACAACTCCCACACTGCTGCACTGGAAAGCAAGCCTCAGCACATGACTTTTTTTTAAAGCCAAAAGAAGCCTTTATTTTAGCTGGCCAGCGATGAACACCCATACACCTAAAAGCGGTGTGCCAGGGAAACCTGCATTTGTTCTTTGTTGCCAGCATTTATAGGGAGGGGAAGGGATTAGAGTGTGGTTATAGGGAGGGGAAAAGGGATTAGGGTGTGGTTATAGGGAGGGAAGGGATTAGGGTGGAGCTGACTCTCTCCTGATGGCACTCGAGAATCTCTTTGGGGAGTATAACATTCCCCACTGGTCTTATCCACACTAACAAATCCTTGTTTAGGAAACTAGTGGTTTTTCAGTCTCCAACTTCCCAGACTCTGATGGCTTCCATTCCTCAGTTTGACCAGATTTCTTATTTTACACTAATTGCCTGTCCTCAATTAGGAACTTTTCACTTCTGTAAAGAGAGGGCATGACGACCACTCTAGCTGCTTTGAGCTGGAAAGGGGCAGAGTGGGGGAAGTAGTTTGAAGTTCCTCTTAGAAATCTGGTCAATGAGGGGTCCAGGGTAGAAGCCTGCTTAGGACGAGCAGGTTGTAAAGTCATCTGGGGTGGGTGCTTCTATGAGAGAGAAACAAAAAGACATAAATACCAAAATGAGATTAATACAGAATGAATGTTGCAGTGTCTGGAACATGTCATGAATATTATGAACACGATAGAAGTTAATCTCTCACCAGGTGGAAGAATTGAGAAACTGTTTCCTTAACAAGGCCTATCAAAGGTTGGAGAGGTTGAGGCCTTTATTTGGGAACGTTAACACTGGCAGAGTGATCAGGAATGGAAACACATTTTAATTTAATTTTTAATGTCATTGATGTTCCCAGAAAATACACTTAAGCTACTTAATGTCATCTGATTTTTGTAAAACAATCTTTTATTTGTATAACTTGTGTTCAGTAGAGAGCTCTATATTTGTTATTTAGGGCTAGATAATTATACTAGTGAACAGATTAAGCCTACCTGTGCAGCTCAGAAAGATCTGGAGGCCTTAAACTGACTAAAATGTCTGACTCTGGCAGTTTCCTTCGATAGTTATCAGATACATTTGCCTAAGAATCTCTCTTTTGTAGCCTCCAATCCTATTCTATGGGGCTAACACAAGAACCTCTTAAGTTACATTAAACTATTGTTTCTTTTAAATGTCCAAGAATGGCCAGGGGTGGTGGCGCATGCCTGTAATCCCAGCACTTGGGAGGCTGAGGCAGGAGGATCGCGAGTTCAAAGCCAGCCTCAGCAACTGACGGAGGGCCTAAGCAACTCAGTGAGACCCTGTTTCTAAATAAAATAAAATACAAAATAGGGCTGGGGATGTGGCTCAGTGGTGGAGTGCCCCTGGGTTCAATTCCCAGTGCCAAAAAAATAAAAAATGAAAAAATAAAATAAAATAAATGTCCAAGAATGTCTATGGTTTGGTTTTAACTGTTTTGCTAGGTGTTTAAGATCAAGCTGGTCAAATTGACCTGTTCCTGTCTCTTAAGAGTCAGTTGAGTTGCCACAGGGGTCATTCGTGGGGAATTTGAGAGTAGTTTCTTAGCTCTTTTAGTGCTATTTGCTAGGTAGGGTCAGTTCTTGATGAGGAGGCTTACCTTGGAAGGCTTAGGGATGTTTCTTCCTTTTGCAATGACCCTCCTCTGTAGCAGGTGCACTGATTGGCTTTTTATACTCTAGTGAGTCTGATCAGGAGGTCATGTGACCCAGAGTTGCAAGGCTCCTTAGAGAAGCTCTCTTGTTCCCTGGATTCAGGCTGACTCTGAGGGCAAGAGCCAAAACTGGTTTTCTTGGCCCTCCTGTGTTAATCTTGATCTTTAAGTTTGATCTTAAATATCCAGCAAGCCAGTCCCACCAATCACAAAGTAAGAGTACTGGCCTTTAACTTCAATGTCTATAACTTTGCAGTTATTTACTCCCTTTTATCTAACTGGGGTTTATATTATCTGCTCTATAAGTGATGGCTTAGTATCTCAAATTAATTTAGGTTGTTCTTGAAGCAGTAGTTCTTCAAAACATTAATCAGGCATCAGCCATAGAGCTTACAAGGAAAATACAAAATAGAATTAACAACAGTAAAAACATATCTAATTTGTGTAATAGTCATCTTCAATTTTGCCTGAGTTAAATATTATATTTCCTATTTGATATCACAGTAATTTTATAACAAAAACAATCTTTTGAATATAACACTAAATGAGCTGAAAGCTGACTTATTTTTGGAGACATTCTGACTTGTAGCAGGGTGGGAGGCAGATCATTATTTCAGGTAAGGCAGGGCTTTTTACATTCTTAGGCAGTGTTCCAGGTTTGAAGTTATCTTTGCCTCTTCGTAGAACATCATTTTACACAGCTTACATGTAGTGTTTCTGAATCTATGTGAATAGTTGTTAATACAATATATTACATTTAAAACAAATCAAGGAAAGGATGAGAGCTTCTAACTTTCCATTTGTGTGGCAAAGTGACCAAATGTTTTTTAGTGTTTCATGATATTAACCTTTAAACAAATCAGGCTCTCACTAACTTTAAATACAATTGCATATAATATTGATCTCAGTGTAAAAAGTAACAAATTTGTATATACCCTATTGATAGCAGGTTCTGTTACAGAATATTAAATGATAAAAACAAGTCTCCAATAAAATTTGCCATTTCTATGAGTTTGACATTACCAACACAGATAAGTTTAATTTAGAGAACAGCAGCTTAATAAATTCTCTGCTCTAAAGACTTGTACCTGTAAGATATGGACACATTGATATGCAAAGAAGAGTAATAGCATAATTATCTTGATGTTAACCAAATTTAGTTTTTTAAGAAAAATTTAGACTCTGTAATGTAGCACAATACTTTAACAGTTATTTGACTAGAATTGTATAAACCCCAATTTTTAAGACTAATTGCTCTAAAGAATAAAACTTAACACACGATGTTCAGAGTAAATTAGTGTTTTTAAAGAAATCCTTGTCATTTTAAAAACTATGAACAATTTCTAATTGATGTTCTCACATACATATAACCACTTAGTTACACAAAAACTTGTTGGAATTTGCCCTTTACTTACTTTCTTACCCAGAAACATTTTCTTTCTCCTTTGACTGAATTTATTTTTATACCTAGAACCTTCTATTTTCCCTTTCCAATCTGTTGACTCCTTTTTGTTCATATTCTAAAACAACTCCTATGAAATTTCTAAATTTAGTTAAATTATTCCATTTTAATGAGATGAAATATTTAAGTTATTTATAGTACTTTACTTGAATCACAGCTTAAACTGTAAGAGTCGCTCAGGCTAAAGGACATGAAAGAGTTAAATGGTAGGAGAGGGTTAACTAAAAGAAGCCAGAAAATGGCCCAGAAAAGATAATGAGACCCCCACCAGCATCTTGTTGTATTTCTGTGACTAAGACAGATAATGGGAACTGAGCTTGGGAGCTAACCTTGTGTAAACATCACCAGGTTGTTAGTGAAACCATAAATTGCTCAGCTAACCTTGTGTAAACATCACCAAATTGCTAGTAAATCCATAAGCTGTGAATCCATAAGTTGTAAATCCATAAGTTGTTCACCCAGGGAAACTGTTCATTTGCTTATTGTTATAAAAAGCTTGCCGTGCTTTGGCTCGGGGCTCTCTGCCTCCATCCTGCTGTTAGGACTTGTAGGGAGCCCCAAGCATGCTTGGACAATAAACCCTGTGCGTGTTGCATGAGAAGGTCTCTTGGAGTCTTCCTTCGCGGGCGGTAGGTGTCTCGACCCTAACAAAACTTTTGGATCCCTTTGTATATAGAATTGTACTTGTTAGGATTTCACTCTTAATAACCTTGTTTTTAGTGATGATATAAAATAATTTTAAATTCTTTTATTTACCAATCCATGAAAACACCAATAATGTTAATGTTACCCCATGGAATTTAAGGTGTTAAGAGTACCTGATGTGGCCGGGCGTGGTGGCGCACACCTGTAATCCAAGCGACTTGGGAGGCTGAGTCAGGAGGATCGCGAGTTCAAAGCCAGCCTCAGCAACTTAGCGAGGCCCTTGGCAACACAGTGAGACCCTGTCTCTAAATAAAATACAAAATAGGGCTGGGGATGTGGCTCAGTGGCCGAGTGTCCCTGGGTTCAATCCCTGGTTCAAAAAAAAAAAAAAAAAAAAGAGTACCTGATGTTATTTAACAACATTTTAAGTTTTTAAACTAACCAGGTGTCTCTAACAAACATATTTGATTAATTCTATATATATCAAATTTAATTTACTTATTTTACTGTGAAAACCAAGATCAGACAAGTATACTGAATAATACTTGCCATCTCTTTCCTGTGGAAGAAAAGTCCTAAAAAAACAATTGATATTACACATTTTAGAGCCATCAACATTTTATTAGTTTGACCACCTAGAGACTTGGGAGGTTAAATATATTTTACCTTTATTTATTTACCAAATTTAATTTGAACCTTTTAAATCATGTGAATCAAATATATCTGGATCCATTTTTTTATTTTAATTTCTTTGAACTCTCTTTATGTCAATCTATTACCATGTACATGAATTTTGGACAAAATATACCCATAAACAAAAACAAAAACAAAGGCCTTGTAGGTTTTTATCTCCATTGCAATGTAACAAGATGTTCAAAAACCTAAGTTGAATGAAAAATAGAACTGATCAAAAGTTAAGAGCTCACCACCTACTCGCCTGTTAGTTATTCTCAAATAAAACACTCTTTTTTGTTTTTTCCTTGGGTTGGAAACTGATCTAGTGTGCCTTTAGCTTCCTCTACTATCATTTCAATGTAAGTTCTACTTGAGATCGGGTTCAGGAGAAACCTGATGCCTAGGGCACTATAACCATTGTTATCAAGAGAGGTTTTGAATGCTTAGGAGCTTTGTAATGGGCTTTTGTTTTTCCTCCTGGGTGGAGGCACATAAAAGGTGTCATTTACATATTGCAAAACAATTACAGACATTAAATGGCTTTGGCAGAGTTACCTGAATCTTGAAGGATGGTGGCAGCACTAGCTGCACTTAAGTCTGGTCTGGCCTTTGTCACCAAACCAGTGTGGCATTTCCTAGTTCCTGAACTAGAGGATACAGAATATGAAAGGCATTGCTTAAGCCATTTTGGCTTATTCGTTACCATGTTAATCCAAATTTGAATGTAAGGTATCTGGTCAGGATGATTTGGCCACCCAAAGATGACCTCTTGGACCTTGAGAGAGGTAGGGAGGTTGGTTGGTCCCTGAGGGGGCCAATCAACCTCAAAAGTGGACTATTCTGATTCACAAAACTTTCTTAAGTTAAATCCATTAACAGAAGCTCCATGTCAGTAGCATGTTCTTGGAAGTCCTGAAAATTATTTAGAAAACAAGTTAGAACAGTAGGGCATGTGATTGACTGACTTTGTCCCATAGTAGACTATCCTGGAGAGACATGTGAAATAAAAAGCAAAGTGTGAGCACAAATGGCCACGAACCAGAATAACAAGACAAATATAAACAGACGACGACCAGATTAAGCCCCACAGGGAGGCCTACCAGATTAGGCCCCATGAGAAGTCCTACTGGACTGGGAGGCCAGGTGAACCAGGCCCAGGCCCCACATGGAGGCCTAGTAGACCAGGCCCCACATGGAGGACCAGCGGACCAGGCCCAGGTCCCACACAGAGGCCTAGCAGACCGCCAGTCTGACCATGTCTCCCAGATATAGATAGCCAATTCACCAACACATACAGGATACCAGGTAGCTTCGTCCAGAAGAGAGTCCTGAAAATGGGTTGAAAGACCCCAAGAGGGAGGCTGAGGCATGTCTCTCAGGAACTCCCCTCTACTCAGGGTAGGGTTCCCAGGCAACCATCACAGGAGGCCAATTTAGGGGTGAGAGCTTGGAGAAATAAAATCTTGATGGGACCTCCAAATGTTATACCCAATGAAATAAGATCATACAAGCCATTCACGTAAAGCCAAAAGAAGCCGTTATGTTAGCTGGTCAGCGACAAACACCCATACACCTAAAAGCGGTGTGCTGGGGGAACACCAGGACATGAACTTTAAAAAAATTTTTGACATTTTTATTTTTTCTAATCTGTTGTACATAAAAGTAGAATGCTATTATACATTTTGATAGATTATACAAAAATGAAGTGTAATCTCTCATTTTTCTGATTATGCACATTGTAGGATCATGCCAGTCATGGAGTCATACATGCACGTGAGGTAATAATGTCTGTTTCACTCTGTCATTCCTTCTCCCATACCCCTTCTCCTGCCTTCACTCCCCTCTACCAAATATAGAGTAACTGTATTCTTCCCTATCCATGCCCCTCTTATTCTGAATTAGCATCCAAATATCAGAGAAAACATTTGGCCTTCGGTATTTTGGAATTGGATTATTTCACTTAGAATGATATTCTCTAACTCCATCCATTTAACAGCTAATGCCATAATTTCATTCTTCCTTAAAACGGAGCAATATTCCATTACACACACACACACACACACACACACACACACACATCCATACATACCACATTTTTATCCATTCATCTGTGGAACAGCATCTAGTTTGGCTCCATAGTTTAGCTGAGCACATGAACTTCTGGGGATGCACTTAAACATACCCAAGCCATTACTTTCTCTCCTTCATCCTGCAAGGCTCATGCCTGTCTCAAACTTTCAAAATTTCAATTCCAACATTTCCAATGAGTGTGGGCAGCCATCCATATCTAGCAGAATCAGATGAGGCTGAGGAGTGGGACACAGAGGCCTGAGGCCCAGGAACTGGCGGCCATGGGGGACTGTTCCAGATCACCAGGGAGTAAGTGGCACTGTGTGGGAGTGGTCTACTGTCTGGTTATATGCTACTTCCCTGAGCAAATGGCTCCCCTAACTCCACCCCATCCTGTTCATCACAGAAGAGGCCCCTCCTAGTCTTGGCCTCCCTCACATATGTAATCATAAAATAAAGGAGAGGTGGGGTTCTCCATCTCCTTAAAGGCCAGATCTGGTATGGCCTGATCTGTCCTGCCTCCTCCCATTTGAAAAGAGTAGGGCTCTTGTGTGTTTATTGATTAGATGAGTTTATGGGTTTTTAATTGGTTTATAGCCAGCATCATATTCCGGCAGTTAACACTTCCCTCATCCATGTTGGACAAGTTTGAAACCCCCACAAATGAAAATTAACAAATATTGCATCAGGTATGAGCCTCCTTTAAAAAATCGTTCCATACATCCAAAACACAATGACAAAGGATAAAAAGGGGAGACGTAGAGAAAGACAGGAGGAATCAGCTCCATGCAAGACCAAATCCAGCAGGGCAGAATTCAACCCTAAAGCTCCATGTCTAGTCTCTTTGCACACTCTGGTGAGGTTCACCATCCCAAGCCCTTGGGCAGCCCAGTCCCTGTGGCTCTCCTGATCCCTAGGTTGCTAACATGCACCTGGGTCTGCTTAGGTCAGAGCTGCAGCTGTAGGGGACCACAGTGTACTGGACATCAGGGCCACCCATGCAGAGGTGACCCCAAATTAAATGCCTGTGGAAGGCACCTCTGACTAACGGTGCCCATGCTGTGGCCAGAATGCTTTCTTGCTCTGACCTCTCTCCACCACATGGATTAGCCCACCACCTTTGGATTTCTTAGTGTCTCAGGCAATGGGCACAATGCAGGCCGATTCTCTGCCATGGTGAAACCAGGGGGCCCTTTAGCTCAGTTTCCAATAGAGTCCTCATTCCCACATTCTCATCAGCATGCTGTTCTCCTGCCCCTCTCCAAACTCTAAGGTCTTCGTGTGACCTAGTCTGCTCATCTTCTGAGCCCTTCCAGAACCACCTATAACAATCTGCTGGGAACACGCCAGGCTTTCTAGCCTGCACCTCCAGACTCTGTAACCTCTGCCTGTTCCCTAATTTCAAAGCTGCCCCTGACTCTCAGGTGCAGTTTGATTGATGGCCCTACTCCTTGGCACCAGTGTACGGTATTCAGCGCTTTTCCCTTACATTATAGAGAAGCTATTTACCTCAACTTGTGAGAGTTCAAGGGCATGCTGCTTGCTCTGGCTCAGCCACGTGGGCTGCACTGCACGCTGGCCCATGGCAATGCTGGGAGCTCTTGTGGGAAACAGGTCACTTCACCAGGCAGGAAGCTGGAGGAGCTGGGTGCAGCCAGGCTCTAGCTTCTGTAGCAGTCCCCTCATGAGCACAAACCAGGGTCCCACATGGAAGGCCAAATCCTTCCAAGGGCACAGCCCCAGTGTCTTAGCACCTCTAACCAGCACTCACCCCTAAAGGTTTCACCACCGCCCACGTCACAACACTGGACCAAGAGGCCAACACATGGACCTTCAGGGATTCAGCTACTCCATATCCTAAAGGTTTCACCACCTCCCATCTCACAACACTGGACCAAGAAGTCAACACATGGTCTGTCAAGGATACTCCACATCCAGACCACAGCACTCAGCAAATTACTGGAGACTCCAGAGAGCCTTAGAAAGTGGTTTCCTAAATCCAGAAAGCAAACACATTTAAATAAAGAACTAATAGCACTTCACATAAAGTTCATGTAGATATATTGATCAGTTAATTTGGTCTCATGTAATTAATTCTTGTTCTGTTTTCTTGTCTGAAAATTTTAGTTACTCAACAATTCATTAAAGTAATGGAAATATTTATTCAGTCCAAGGTCTTAAGATCATCAGAAACCTGTTTTCAAGCATACTTGTCAGTCATTTCCATGAATCTGGTTGCAAAACTTATACAAAAAGCAAAATAACTATAGAAACCTGTATTCAAGCATACTTGTCAGTCATTTCCATGAATCTGGTTGCCAAACTTATACAAAAAGCAAAATAACTATTTATAATAATGACTTAGAACATATATAGTCAACAATCTGCTGAAATTTAAGTAATTAAGAAAGAATGCAGTTATTCCTTTGCATGCATCATTTCAAGATAACCATAGACGTGGCTGACAGCATCATGCCAGGACCAACAGACACACATAAACTTCAAGTGCTCCTAATATATTCACATTGACACGATACCAATATAACTTTTAAATATTTGGTAATTACTATATTATTTGAAAATGTTCACAAACAATTCAACATATTAAATTAGCCTAATAATCTTCCTACCTTCTTTTTGTAAAACAATATTTGAGATAATCCAGGGTTCTCAGCAATGTCCCAAATTTAAGACACACAAAAAAACAAAACAACTTAATTTGGAAGAGAGATTCTGGGGAAGTCCCGCCAAAGACGTCAAAACAGGTTTAAAATGTGATTAAAACATTAACCACTTAGAAATCATATTCATTCACAGGCAGCACCAACTGAAAGAATTTAAAAGAAAATAGAGGCCAAAAAAAAGCCACCCCTCAATTTAACTGTTTCAAGACTCATGTTTAAATAATAGAAAATCCAATCAAGAGAGAACAAGAAATTATTTCAACAGAAAATAAATACTTTGTTTTCCTAGGACATTTAGAAAAGGTACAGAAAAACTTCCTGCAGTATGGTTGATTTTCCTGATGTGAAGCCCACTGATAACCTGAAATTGAATAAGATTAAGTTATTTAAATTTAATTAGATACTAGTAGAGTGTGTACCCAAGTTTATGAGTCATATAAGATAATCAGTGCATTGAACAGGGGCATATGTGAGTCTTAGAAAAAATTAAAACAAATAAAAATGTCTGGTTACCCTTAACAACGCAGACACACTTAAGAAAAATCAGTTAGGATACAATGAAGGAGAATCTTACTCTAAACTCTAAAACTGCAGTCCAGGACATGGTTGGACTTTCAAAGGAACAGGTTTCAGAATTAAAAAAAGGAGAGAGAAAGAAAAAAGAAACTGAAAAAAATCTTCCAACACTTTTTTACCTAACCCTAGGCCTAGAAAACTGATTTTTAATATGGTGATTTATATTTATTTGTATTAATGGCCCTCAAGTTCATTAAGGAATAAAGGCTTCTCTGAATCCATATAGGTCTGCTTTCCCTCCTTTTGTGCTTACAGTTTCCTATTTTTTCTACTTCTCATCTCTAGCATTTTTGGAGCTAATTATTTTACATGGAATAGTTTTTTGTGAACTAGGATGTTTGATTACTATATTTTAGTTTGGTTTTCTATTCATTCATTTTTATTTTTAATTTGTTAAATTAAATTATTGCTTTATGTATACTTTTTCTCCTACCTGTTTTCCTTGATCTGTCCTTTCTTCTGCTAACAGCCAATCGCTATTGGTCTCTTCACTCATCTTTAATATTTGACTTGTCTTCTCTCTTCAGCCCTCAAAATCATCACATTCTATATCATTTCTGTTCCCTCCTGGTCCACCATTTGAAAATGTAAACACTTTTGCAAAATTGCTGTGTTTATTAGAGGCACAATTGATCATACAATTTCTGTTTACCATGACAATTAACATTGTAGACATCGTAGTAGGAACTATTTGGTTTAATGCTATAAATTATTTGCATTGGTTTTGTTATCATTTGTCTCCCCTAAATAGTGAGGTACTGGAAATCTTCAGGGACACTATAAGTCCACAGGGTAGAAATTCTACTGCCTCATATACATACTGTTAGGTGGACACACAAACAACATGAAAAAGCAAAGGAACGAATTCCCCCAAGCAGACCAAAATACTCCAATAATAGAATCTAACAATTCCACAGTAGAAGAAATGTCACAGAGGAATTTTAAAAAGTACATAGTTAAACTGATCTGCAAAGTAAAGGATGATGTAGCACAACAAATACAGGCAGCAAATGATCACTTCCATACAGAAAATAAGACTCTGAAAAAAACAAACAGAAATCCTTGAAATGAAGGAAACAACAGACCAAATTAAAAATTCAATAGAAAGCATCACCAACAGATTAGACCACTTGGAAAACAGAACCTCAGACAATGAAGACTAATGTGGAATCTTGAAAATAGAGTTGACCACAGAGAGAAGATGTTAAGAAACCATGAGCAGAACTTCCAAGAAGTATGGGATAACATGGAAAGACCAAATTTATTTATTGGGATAAATGAAGGTATGGAGATACAAACCAAAGGAATGCACAATCTTTTCAAAAAATAATATCAGAAAAATTTTCCAAAGCTAAGGAATGAAATGGAAAATCAAAATACAAGAGGCTAACAGGACCGCTAATGTGCCAAATTATAAGGAGACGCAACTCAAGGCACATTATAATGAAAATGCCTAGCATACAGAAGAAGTATAAAATTTTAAAGACTGCTAGAGAAAAAAATCAAATTATATATAAGGGAAACCAATTAGGATCTCAACTGATTTTGCAACTCAGATCCTTAAAGCTAGGAGGTCCTGGAATAACATACCAAGCTCTGAAAGAAAAAGGATGCCAACCAAGAATCCTATATCCACAAAAGAAAGGCTCATAGTTTTAGATCAAATAAAAACTTCACATGATAAAAATTTAAAAAATTCACAACCAGAAAGCCTCCACTTCAGGATATTCTCAAGAAAATATTCCATGAAGATTAAATTTTTAAAAAAGTGAGACCACCAAAATGAGGAAGTACACTAAAGGAATATTCAATCAAGGGAGAGACCAATTTAAATTTAAAAACCTTGATATAAACCCAAATGACCAGGAACACAAATCACATCTAAATAATATCTTTAATATTAATGGTCTCAACTCATCATTCAAAAGAAATAGACTGCCAAATTGGATCAAAAATGGAGATCGAAAAATATGTTGTCTTCAAGAAAATCACTTCATAGGCAAAGACATCCACAGACTGAAGGTGAAAAGATTGGAAAACACATATCATTCAGATGAATCACATAAGCAACCAGTGGTTTCTATCCTCTAAAATAGAACAAATTGTGTAAGCTATGTAAGTGTAATTTTACAATTTTAATATTACCTTAATACATTTTTACCATCTGTAGTGTTGTTTTGATAGCTCTCCTTCCATTGATATTTTTCTTTTTCCTTGATAAGACCTTAGATTTTTAT
>JAJEJO010018930.1:0-11652 GCA_020662805.1 Glaucomys volans | reverse complement strand
TGACTATATGCAGCATATATTTCTTGCTAGAAATGTATCACATCCTGGGTAATTAGATTATTAAATGCCAAAAATCAACTGGCTAAAATAACCAGGTATTGAAATGATTTGCAACTTGAGTGCATATTTCATTTGTATTTCAAGAGAAAGGGAAGAAAATTGAATTTAACCATTGAATGGAACATAACCGTCACTGAGACATATTTCTACCTATTATGCTGGTAACTTCAAGAGCAATGGAATGAAGCCACATTATAGTTTCCAAAGTGAGATTGAGGATAAATGATTCTATATTCTTTATATGTATCAAGCATGTGTGGGATACAAGACTTTGGGCTATGTAAATTGCCAGGATCTGTAAATTACCTTCAGAGATCCATGAACTCCTAAAATGGTAGAAATTTTTGGCTATGAATTTTCTGGGATCAACAATGTTGGTCTATTCTCAAATAAGTGTAAAAGTTTACCATTTATAATATGTTATACACATCTGTATTATAATTTTTTCAAATTGAGAAAATGTACAAGAAATGATAAGCTGAGCAAAATTTTGAAAACCAGGAAAAATTTAGAAAGCAGAGTAAATAATTTTTTAAAGAGAAAAATCAGAATACTTGCTAAATGCTTCTGAAGGCTAATCACTTTAAGGTTAGAATAATACCAAAAAAAGGGCTGTTTTTAAGCATCATGTTTGAATGGTTTAAATCCTTTATTTTTAAAATACTATTTAACATGTACTAAAGGTCTAAGAAAGAATAAAAGTTTCTGAATCATTTTCACAAGGTTATCATAATACAGGATTTGTCAATGATTCAACAAAATAGAAAGATCCAGAAAATGAAATGCAAAATTCTTAAGTGAATTAGTAAAAAATTAAATAGTACCATAAAAATAAAATGCCATAATTTTAACATCATAGAATCCAGACATATATGAATAATTCAAAGTTGCCAAATAAGAGTTCATTGATAAATTAACAATAAATTTGGTGAAATTCAAAATACATACCTAACTTAAGCAAAATATGAATAATTGTGATTTTTCCTTAACATACTATAAAATTAATTGGTCAGTATCAGGTACAACATTGCATGGATATAACGTGTTACCATGCAGAACTATAAGCTCATATGTATACTGGATTGTTAGTAGATTATTATTACATGATTTGCAAATATTTCAGAGTTTTATAAAAATGAAGTCAGAGAGTATAATAATTTTATCTCCTGTCAATCAACACAGATATTTTCTGACTCTTCAATGCTGTAGTGTGTATTGATTGTTCATTCAGTATGTTTGCTAAGTAGTATTTGTGCAGATACACTGATTTGTATGATTACTCGTGTTGATGGGTGTTTGAATTTTTTCCATTTTCTGTTTTTAGTTAGTATGTTTTTAGGTAAGTAATATTAATGGATTTCTATGCTGACTTAAAAATGTCAAACAAAATAAATATATAGTGTATTTCTGCATTTTTTGTGTGTGTTCAACTTTTTATTTTAGTAAAATCAGAGTAACACAGCACATGCAGTGCTAGCATCTAGAACTGACACAATAGGCAGTTACTAAACCTACAGTGACTTGAAGTTCAATGTTTACATTTAGCAAGTTAAATCTATTCTTATTTACTAAAATTATTGCTGGCTGATAAAACTGAATGAAAAAGTCACTGATTATGTCAATACACAAAGGTAACCACATGTTTGAAGATTGCAAATATGCCAGACAATGAAACTCTAAAAAGGTTTATCAATTTACAGCAACAGAAAGTTAGTGTATACAGGGAATGTAGGTGGAGGTGTGGGAAGAGGAGGAGGGAGGGCTTGTAAAGGAACACAAGAAAACATTTGGGAATAATGGATATGTTTATTATCCTTACAGTAGTAATGGTTTCACAGAGGCATACATTTGTCAACTCTCACACATTAAATAAGAATCTAAAAAAATACGGTTTATTGTTCACAATTATATCTTACCATGCTGCTTAAAAATAAAGAAAAGACAAAACTTATTTTTCAACTTTGACTTGAGGATGCCATTAAATATCCTCTTAAAGTAGGTTTACTTTGATGAGGATACTTAAGATGATCTTGATTTTCAGTATTCCCTATCAATAGCACACCAAATTCTTTGGTGACATATGCCAAGTCTCTATGTTTTCTAATATGTCAGGGCTAATGGCTGAGTCCCTTGCATCCTGAAAGTAATGGTTAAATAAATTATAGTTTGGCAAAAAATTGATTTTGATTTAATTCATTTTAAGAGGAAGGCAATTTTACCTCATTGATTTTCAAATCTCTTTGTACTCACCTGTTTATTAAAGATCACTTTGTCTCTCTGATTTATTTTCTTCTGCAATAAATATTAATTATTTATATTGAAGGTTTAATGTATATCACCTTTTTCATTCAGGAAATGGACTTTTTAATGCAAATTTTGATTTAATAAACACTGTTTTCAACATGTCAGCATTAAATGATCACTTTATGGATATAGGCAAGAAGGTACTAAATGATTTTAAAAATCATCCTTATGGCAGAACCAGGATTCCATGATGAATTAATTCTAAGGATTCCGAAACCTCATTCTCCTGTGTCTCACAAACTTCTGTATACACACCCTATCCTTCATCAGGAATATTTGACCGTGCTAATGAGTTTAACAATCCTTTTACTTTTTTTTAAATCTGCTGTGAAGAACATCTTAACATCACTGATATTAAGAAATCTACTTTTCTGTCTTGACTTTGCTTATACTTAGGGCTTCAAACATTGCTAAAGAAAATTTAACATCTGAACCAGTCATCATCTTCTCCAATGTATACTCAAGTATCCTAAAGGCCCAATTGTTTTATTCTTTAATTTGCTCTGTCTTTCATATTCTACAACTATTTTAGATGTTTTCCTCATTTCTTAAATCCTTCTGCTTTACCTCTCCACCTTATTCTTACTCCCAGTAGATGTTTTCAACACTCACAACATTGTAAAAATACCATCAGAGAAACACACCCAAAAGATCTGGTAACTAATTGCACAAATTCAAAGTAACCTACATTTGCACTCTCCTTTCCCTCTTTCTATTTATCCAGATAAAATGAAAATATGTACCCCCCTCTTATCCTGACATGGCTATCTATTCTCTAAATGTGATCTTTTTCCACGCTAAGTTTCTTTCTCTCTCTTTCTTTGTTTCCCTACCCCTAGGCCTTCAGCATCTCCCTCTCTCTCTCTCTCTCCCTGCTCCCCGCCCTTAGTAAATCTGTTGGGCATATCACTTAAGATACATATCTCCTGACTAAAAATTAATTATTTTCTTCCCCATCCTAATTCTGCGCACACTTCCCTTCTAATTTTTCCCCTATTTTATTAAAATTTCCCTGCTGCTCTCATTATTTCACAGAAACAGTTTATCTAAATTTCACTGACCATTATATCAATAGTCAAATCACTACCTTTGTCCTTACTGTACTTGTGCTCTGTCAACATCAATGGTTCTCCTTCTTGAAATGCTGTCTCTCCTTTTTGAAATACTGTCTTTCTTTTAATAATGACATTTTAAGATTTAGACCTTTAATTTCCCCCAAAGAGCTCTTGTGTTAGGCAATGTAGCAATGTTCAGAGGCGAAATGATTGACTTATGAGGGCAATTACCTCATTCCTTCATTCTTTCAGTAGATTCATTATTTTAATGGACTCCTGGGTGGTAAACCATAGGCAGGTGGGGCATGACTGGAGAAAATAGGTCTAGGACTATGCCTTTGCACTCTAACTTGTGCCTGGATCCTCTCTTTCTCAGCTTCCTGGATATCATGATCTGAGTAGCTTTCCTCCATCAATTCCTTCTGTCCTGATGTTTTGCTTCACCTCAAGTACACAGTAGTGGAGTTGGCAGACCATGGACCGAACCTTTGAAACTGTGGCTCAAAATAATTTTTTCTTGTCTAAGTTGATCTTATCAGGTATTTTAATAATAGTTACATAAAACTGACTAACACAACACAAGATTAGACTTATTTTTCACCTACTACTAAGGTGCACATCCTGGTCTTCCTCTTTCACTTTCAAATTTGTTAAGGTGAATATACAAAGTTAGGTGTATACCCTAGAAACATTTTTTTCTCACTCTACAAATGCTCCCTAATAAGTTCATCAATTTTCTGGTATCCTTTACCATTTAAGGACTGATGACTCCCTAGTCTAACTCAGAGAACTGACCTCTTTCTTGAAACATATCCATTTAGTTATTAAACTTATCCAACATCACAAATCTAAAAATATTATCTGAACATTCATTATTTCCTTCATGGCCATGTTTAGCAATAATACAAATGAAGAAGAGTGCCATATATCCTGTTACTGGTGCCTGAAACAAAGTTAATTACAAATTTTTCCTCTTTCTTTCATCTTCCCATTCCTTTTTCAAGTCTTAAACACTGAACACTTCAACTCTGTCTAAAGTTCATTTGACTCTATCTCCAGAACCACTCCTTGGATCAGAGCCAGTGCCTCTAATCTGTCCCAACATTTACTATTACACAGAATGACGGCCTTGTCTTACTTGTCTCATCTTTTCTCCACTGTGTTCCATATCAACATGGTAGGAACACTAGTTGTGGAACCAAACTTGTCTTGGAATTGAATCCTGACTAACCTATGTGTGAGGTTACATGACTCTGGTAGTTAGATGCTACTTCTTTGACATGTCTTTTCATCTGTAAATGTGAATAATGAAATTCATCTTGTCACACTACTCCTGGGAGTGTTTATGAGATAAAAGTCTTATGCAATACCCAAATACCCAAATTCTGAATCTTGAAATAAAATTTATAAATACAACTGCTTATTTACATTATTATTATATTAAATTTACACAATTTTCTACTTGCTATTTCTCTCTTTACATCTGATCATTGGCTCTTGATATTCTTCAGGAACAATCTCAGTTTTTTAACATAGTCAGTAGTGCCTTGAATTCTGCTAGACCTTCCTGGTTCTCTGGTTTCGTACCTGAGCTCTGGCCAACTCACCACATACAGTTCTCTTCTCTCCAATATGAAATGGGACAGGAAGAGCTGTTTGGGGCATCAATAATATCTAAGGCCATTTAGGTAGAAAATGATTGGCATAAAGAGGGGTTAGAAAGCAGGTTATCCTGCCTCAAACATAGTGAGATGAAGAGTAAATATTTTGTTGAATTGATAGGAAGCTTCCAAATCACTAGAGACTGTTGGACAGAGATTCTCAGTCTTAGCACTGTTCATATGGTGAGCTAGATACTTCTTTGTTGTTGGGGATGCTGGTGCATTTTCAAAAGTTTTTCACCATCCTTGGCCTCTACTCTCTGTATGTCACTAGTACTTTCTTAGTTATGAGTGTCAAAATGTTTCCAGCTATTTCCAAACATTCCTTGGGGGACGAAATAACTCTTGGAGAACAATTTCTGTTTTAGGCTAAAGAGTATGATTTTATGTTTAATCTAGAAGGGAAAAATAACATTGTAAATGATTCTTAGGAGTGTGACATATTCTAATTTACATTTTATAAAGATCACTTTGACAATGAGGTTGTCAGCATCAATACTGGACCATTCTGGATTGACCTGATTTGGTGGTGTCCCCTGAAAGAGGTGCCATGTGCTCAATTAGTAAAGGGGAAATTAAGGATGCCTCCTTGAAGTTAAGAGATATCAGCATGGAGATAAAGTGAAGATCACTGTGGCAGGTCCCAGGAGACTTAAAGGAAAAGAGAAGAGGATATTTAGCAGAAAGAAAGAGGAATACTTATCAGGAAGCAGCAATGGAGATAATGTCATCACTGCTCTTTATGCATTTGCAGACTTCAAGGAGACCTCCCCCAGAAGAACAAAGTGGATGAATTGACACCTCATCCCAAAGTGATGATATGAAGCATGGCAAGGAACAGTGTGTTTACATCACACTGCAGTTCCTGTGGGTGCAGTGAATAAAAGTGGGGATTTTGAAAATCAGAAGAATATAAAAGGTAAGTTAGAACAACACAGAGATGATAGTAATGGATGAGATATGATTGATTTTGTGTCTTCACTGAAACATGAACACAGTCATGTTGTTCTCTTTGGATTTCATTGTCCACAGGAAAGAAGCCATCTCCCTGACATGAATTTTTGGGCTTGAATACCCTTAAACATCCTTTCTTCTCTCGTCGTACAGGTGCCTTAGGACCATTGCACCTAATTGAATATTCTCAGGGTTTATTTATTTATTCATTCATTCATTTATTTATTCCTGTTATCTTCATTTCTGATAACTACTTTCTCCTTCTACTTCCCTGTAAATATTTAGCAGCAAAGAGATAGAGAATGACATAAAATAGAAGAAAAAAAACTAAAAGAAACAAAGTGAGAAGAAAAGTGATAAAAATGAGAAAACACATGAGGTTATGAAATCTATTATTATTATTATTATTATTATTATTATTATTATTATTCCTGGAACTGTTTTCATTTTTGGTTTATAACCATATCTCCATTTTCACTAATTTATTAAGAAATATTTAGTAAACATATAGTACACTATAGAACTATCTTCAGTGCTGGGGACAGAGCAGCAAAGTAAATAAAAGGGATGACTTGTAGACCTTGCATTTTAGAAGGGGACAGATAGTAAAGACAAAAGTATATTAGGTGATAAATAAAGCAAATGGAATGGTGGGTACTGGCTTTATTTTAAATAAGGAGGTTAGGGAAAACATCAATAGCATGTGACCACCAAAAGTGAAATTGAGACTTGTCAATCCTTAAAGGTGCTATGTCCCTTTGCTTTTAGAAACATGATTCTGTGGAAGATGAGGGGTGGATCCATACAACTGGATCGTCCTAGGAAGGTCAAACAGCAAAATCTATGGGAAAGCATTGAGAGGGAAAAAAGGAGCTTGATTTTAATAATAGCATTCAAGAGAAGCTCACCTTAACATCTGTCCTTTCTTTTCATCTGTCTTATCTTTGTTTTCATTTGCACTTTGAAATTATGTAATTTTGGTATTATGAATTATTGTTATCATTGTTATGGTGATTTTATATTTGACTCCTCAACTAAGCCATAGTCTTGCTATTAAAAATTACAAATGATGGAGCATTTACTATAATTTAGATGTTTCACATAGAATAACTATAATGTTTGTGGAAATGGAATACAATATACAACAATCACTTTTTTAAAGTTTTTTTTTTCTTAGTTGTAGATGGACACAATGCCTTTACTTTATTTATTTTTATGCGGTGCTGAAGATCAAATTCAGGGCCTTACACGTGAGGGGCAAGCGCTCTATTAATGAGCCACAACCCCAGCCCCTATAATCTCTTTATATGAATGAGGACACTAAATTTAAGAAGTATTAATTAGAGGGCATAGTTATATATCTAGAATATTAGAAGGGCCAAAATGAATGCAGAACTCTAAGCTTCAAATTTTACATGCATACTTTTTTCTTTTGTATACAACTGCATCATCTTTATTTTACATACTTTAATTTTGGAACAAAATATAACAACAAGAAAATACACAATACATCATCCAAACCTGCTGCCAAACTAGGTAGCGGATGGGGGTTCATGTCATTGTCTCCTGCCTTGAGACGCCAAGGACAGGAGAAAAAACACTAGAACACCAATCAGCAGAGGAAGCCATGTGGAAAAGGGCCATTCAAGGCTTCTGTAGGAGCCATGGGGCCACTATTTAGAGTGCACAGATTTCTCAGTGGGAACTCCTAATCTACTTCTTCCAAGTGAGATGCATTCTTATCACCCTCAACAGAGGGTATCTCATCAGGGACAGCATTGCTGGGTTTCTGTGCTGTCACTTCATCTTCATCAGTTCCTAGGCCTAGCTTTATCATGCAATAGCTAGCAGCTCAAGGATTTTGATGGGAAGAGCCTGGTCTGTGTGACCAAGGAAGGCCTGGAGCTACCTGAGGATGAGGAGGTATAAAAGAAAATGGCAGAGAGCAAGGCAAAGTTTGAGAACCTTTGCAAGCTCATGAAAGAAATATTGGATTAAAAAGGTTGAGAAGGTGAATATCTTATAGGCTTGTGTCTCCACCCTGCTGCGAGCACCTATGGCTGGACAGCCAATATGGACTGGATTGTGAAGGCCCAGGCACTTTGAGACAACTCTACAATGGGCTACAAGATGGTCAAAAAGCACCTGGAGATCACCCCATTGTGGAGACACTGTGGCAAAAGGCAGAGGCCAACAAAAAGGACCAGACTTTCAAGGACCTGGTGGTGCTGCTATTTGAAACTTCACTGCTCTCTTCAGGCTTCTCCCTTGAGAACCCCCAGAGCCACTCCAATCCCATCTTCCACATGAACACCATTTGAACCCACAGCTCCCCACATAGGTAGAAAATTGCTTATATCGGAAACCCTTAGTGAAATTTAATATTGTACCGCACATATACTGCATATATTCTTTTCATGTATTTTATCTTAAGGACTCTCTAGCCTGCTTGGGATATTTCAAAGATACTGGTAACCCAAATAAGAAAACTAAAATGAGAACAAAAAAAATATATATACTGGGTTGTAGGAGGAAATGTACTTGAAGATGACTTTGAGAATAGTTAATAAAATTACAGGTCTTTTTAGACCTCATTTATTAACTGAGAATTGTGTAAAAATACACATTGCTTTTCTTTTTACTTCTTGCTAGTTTTATTTTTAAATTCTATTGGGAAAGCATATTAATCACCTGTCATCATTTCTACCTGAAAAATCATCTTTCTTTTTATTCTTGATTGTATTGCCTCTGGACTTAACATTTCCTCTCTGAATATCTATTCCATTATTTTATTACATATTGATGTCATTTTTTCAAGTTATTTGAGATCACTCTTTTTAACTTTTAAAAATAATCAGTATAGCATTTTTCTACAATCTCCCCTGTCTCCCCAGATCCCAAGATTTTTAAAAAATATTTTAAGTGACTTTGTAAGTAGGTTAGCTGATACTTTTAAAAACCTTGTACATAATCCATGCATCACTTATCTTTGCTATGCATGACACCCTTATGCAAACATCTGGGAATGCTTTCCTGTTATCACTATATAACAGAATACACAATTAAATGCAAGTTGCAATCAGTAAGTCTAGACTTGATTTAAACTTAGCCAAATTTTGTATCAACAAATATAAAAGGGGAAAATGACAAAAAGTAA
This sequence comes from Glaucomys volans, assembly GCA_020662805.1. Taxonomy (NCBI): domain Eukaryota; kingdom Metazoa; phylum Chordata; class Mammalia; order Rodentia; family Sciuridae; genus Glaucomys; species Glaucomys volans. The sequence goes on along the minus strand of JAJEJO010018930.1, from coordinate 2,461 downwards.
AAGCAAGGGTAAGGGCATGAATATTATTCAAAATCACAGAAGCCCAAGATTTGGAACCACTCAATTTTGCCTTGCTTTTCCCCATCACAATTAAAACATCATGTGAGAGTTCTTTATTCTCTTGCTTGGAGAATCCATTAGAAAATATGTAGATCTGCATCATATGTCTTATGCAAAGACTAAAAGTATTGCCTCTTCCTCATAGATGAAAACTTTTAGAGAATCATGATGGCATGTCAAGAATGGCCACCAACTTCCTGGAAAAGAATTTTAACTGCATAGTATATAGGGGAAAATAGGAAAAGCTCTAGAATAGGGCTAACTGATTTCTTCTCCCTCAAATTGATGATTCTTTTATTTTATATCTGTCAATAGTGGACAAATTCAACATAAAGCATTACTTGCTAAAAGAACCATGTAAGACATTTAACTTCCAATATGTTATTCTTTCTTGAAAGCCAGTAATGTTAACTTCTTTGAAGCCTTTAAAAGATATTTCAAAAATAGGATTCATTATTTATAGTAGCTCAGGCATCAACAAGGACAATAACTTAAAAGCAATCTGCTATTTACCCCAATAAGAAGTAGACTTAGTACATGGGGACAGGACCTGACAAATTAGGTTTTGACATGGTATCCCACTTCGGACTCAACAAATATTAGTTAGCTATTTGATATAATGGTACTCAATGATACATCATATACACTCAATGAGAAAGTATAGCAAAGTTTTTCATTATTTGTTCTAACAAATCTTTGTGTTGTCTTATTCCCTCACTTTTTTTTTTTCTTTTTAACCCTGTACTTTGAAATCAACTTCACCCTTATAGGTGCTGGCCACATTGACATACTGGTTCTGACTCCCCAAACGTAGCTACTTTTCCTTTTCCTATGATCTCATGGTATTCTATGCTTCTGAACATGTACCATTAGTATGGAATCTATTGTGATTTTATTTGTAATGCCATCTCTACCTCAGGGAGAAAAGACTACATTTACTCTGTTTACCTCTGTAAAACTAGGACCTACACAGAAGTCCCTAAATAAATATTTGTGATAAATATTTTTTACTTTAGCCATCTGAATTATCTCTCAGAATTGCCCCACGAATGGATATTCCACAGAAAATCAAATTGACTGCTGTTTTTCCATGTTGTAATAGTTATTTCTCTTGTTTAAATTAGGTCTTGAATGTTCGTTTATTTTTTACCTCACTTTTCCAACTCTTTCTTTATGTAAAAAATAAAAAATTCAAAAATTTGAGGTTGTAGAGAACATTATAAAATGAGATGCTGCTGCTTACCACCTCCCCATAGAATAGAATATATTTTATTCAATCTGTGTAGAGAAGTCGAGGAATGAAGAATGGTAACAGCATCACAGTGGGAGAAAATATTGATGAAAAGGAGCCTTAGGCTGATATTCCAACCAGCTGGACATTAATTAGAAAAGGTCTATACTAGTGACTATAAGAAGGGCTTAGCACAAATTATGCATCTCACAAAGATTTGGTTTTCCCCTGAAAACATGTTGATATTTGAAAGCATTTAGTGGTGTACATATTATAGTTTATTTATGTATTTATGTGGGTATGTATGTATGCATGTATTTATCTACTTTTGGTACCAGGGATTAAACCCCAGGTACTTAGTCACTGAACAACATTCCCAGCCTATGCTTTGTGTTTTATTTTGAGACAGATTCATCCTAAGTTGCTTAGGTACTTGCTCAGTTACTGAGGTTGGATTTGAACTTGCAATCATCCTTCATTAGCCTCTCAAGCTGCTGGGATTACAGATGTGCCCCACCAAGCCCAGCACATATTGTATTTTAAAACCATAATTTCATCTGGAATTGCAATCATTCTTACTTTTCTTCACACTTTATATGTCCTGTTTTTTCTTTAATCTTTAGTATTAATTTTATGTCTCACTACTAAATTTTATTTTCATTTTAAATTCCTTTTTCTTCTCTTGTTGTTTTTTTAAAAATGTATAATTATAATATAGGGTTATCCAAACTAAATCTCAGTCTAAATGTAATAATAGTCACATGATTTGAAAACACAGAACAGAAGAGTAGCTAAAAGTTTACAGGTAAAATGTATTATTTTCATACTGTTTTCATGGGTATTATTTAATTACAACAAAAGAGAACAAATAAATGGAACTGAAGAAATTGTAAATGTATAGTGACACTGAGAAACTAAACCCTCTCTCTTTTGCATGATATTCTTAGTAATATGTTTATACAATAGAAAGTGTAAGTTCTTACATATAGTTCACACACATTTTCACAAATGCACTTTACTTTCTGTTGTTGGAGTTTTTAAGTTCATTTTCAAATCATACAGTTGGCTAAGAACATCATGCACAAACATAGAAATGAAAAGTTGTACCCCATTTGAGTACAATGAATCAAAATAGAGTCTGTAAAAATCTAAATAAATAAATAAATAAAT
>JAJEJO010018831.1:0-15152 GCA_020662805.1 Glaucomys volans | reverse complement strand
AAAGCATTCCCCCTGAGAACTGGAACAAGGCAGGGATGCCCTCTTTCACCACTACTATTCAACATTGTTCTTGAAACTCTAGCCAGAGCAATTAGACAGACCAAAGAAATTAGAGGAATAGGAATAGGAAAGAAGAGCTCAAACTATCCCTATTTGCTGATGACATGATTCTGTATTTAGAAGACTCCAAGAATTCCACCAGAAAACTTCTGGAACTCATTAATGAATTCAGTAAAGTAGCAGGATATAAAATTAATGCTCATAAATCCAATGCATTTTTATTCGTAAGTGATGCATCCTCTGAGAGAGTAATTAGGAAAACTACCACATTCACAGTAACCTCAAATAAAATAAAATACTTGGGAATCAATCTAACAAAAGATGTGAAAGACCTCTACAATGAGAACTAGAGAGCACTAAAGAAAGATGTTAAAGAGAATCTGGGAAAATGGAAAGATGTTCCATGTTCTTGGATAGGCAGAATTAATATTGTCAAAATGGCCATACTTCCAAAAGTGCTATACAAATTCAATGCAATTAAAATCCCAATGACGGAGCCATAAAGAAGAATAAAATTATGGCATTTGTAGGTAAATGGATGATGTTGGAGACTGTTATGCTAAGTGAGATCATCCAATCCCAAAAATCCAAAGGCAGAATGGTCTCTCTGATAAACGAATGATGATCCATAATGTGGGGTTGAGGGTGGCAAGAATGGAGGAAGGATAGATAGCATAGAGAGAAGGGAGGGAGGGAGGGGTGGGGTAAGGGGTGGGAGTGTAAGAATATTAACAGAATATGTGACAGACATCATTGCCCTGTGTACATGTATGAATGCACAGATGGTGTGATTCTACTTTGTGTACAACCAGTGAAACAATAGCTGTACTCCATTTGTGCTCAATGAATCAATAAGGAAAAACAAAAGGTTTACCTTCCCAAATAGAGGTCACATCTTCACTGACCTTGTCATGGGATCAACTTCCTAGCTCTTGCACTGCCTGGTGAAAAATTCCTGGTTTATGTCATCATTAAGATATTCATTGACCTGTTGTAGGTGCTGCAACATTTATTTTGTATTGACCTTATTTGGGTATTCATGTATTCTTTTTTCTCTCACAGAAGCATCCATCTCTCAGATGACTTTACAGCCTGTTCTTTCTGAACCAGATTTTTTCCATGGACCCCTCAACTGAGCCCAAACATTCCTAAAAGTGAAACCCAATCTGCTTGTCCCATATCACCACCCTCAGCTGAAGCAGCCAGAGTACTCACCATCCATTTCCCCCTACAGCTGTAAGGGATCCCTTCATTAGAGGGGATGAATGAGTCTGGGGCAAAGAACAGGTAGCTGATAAACAAATAAAAGGAAATGGGTCGATAGGACTCACCATCACTGATGCTTCGGCACAAAATAATTCCAGAGTGTGTTGAGATCAGGAGGCTATTGACACTAAACTTCAAGCTAAGTTGAATGCCTTAGAGGCTACTCTACTGAGCTTGGGTGATCAGAGAGAAAGTCTAAAGTTCAGACAACAATTACAATGGTCATGTTGCTTATCAGTTGTGTAACACTTGTTCCATACAATAGCTTCCTAAAGGGAATGAGAAGATATACAGGTAAATCTATTAGGAATGCATTTGGAATCATAACAATGTTAGTTTAGATCTCTTCCAACTGCATCATTACATCCAAATTGTTCAGGAAAGCTGAATTTCCATGTTATCTACTGTCAGTTTTGCAGAAAAGCTGTTGGATGACCTGAATGATTTCAATCCTTGAAATATGAAAATATATACTTGATGGTATCTTCTAGGACTTATTTCTTTGATGTTAATTCTGGGTTGTTTTCTTGCAATCAGCTGAAAGCTGATCTGTTCCTTGTTCCCGCATTCAAAGTAGACATATATTGATTACCTTTAAAAATAAAAAAGTGAGAGATACAGGGAGTGATTACTTGAACCATGGTCTGTGACTGCCTCAGAGCTGTGGCTACACTTTGCCCTGGGGATTTTTTGTACCAAGGTGCAGAACAACATTGCCCAGGAGCTAAGGTAATGCCCATCCTCAGGAATTTCTGTGCAAAACCCTGAATGATGTCTGTCAGACATCATTGAACTTGAGCTCAGATGCCAGGTGCAGGGATAGAGAATTCTGAGCATAACAAGGTAACCAGAATATCTTGGAAGCACTCTGATTTTCAAGCCAGCCAGCTTTACAGTAACTTTCCCACAAATAACCTTTAGATGATAAAACCTATATAATAAACAAGCAGTACTAGCTCCAGGTCCCTGTCCCTCCATCCAAGGTCAGTGTACCACCTGGTCTCAAATTGTGTTTGTAAATGTTTACATGTCTTTCTTAATCCCCCAGCATCCCTTGCCAATCTTTATGGTTCAGCTGTGCAGTTTGTGGCAGTGGATAAGAAAAGTGTGGGGGTGAAGGTACTGGAATTTAATACTGGGCATTCAACATGGACTGGGGAGTCAGGAGTTTGGATATAATAAAATAATGAAGAAGCCCTCAGGACACAACCAACTCTGAAGGCACCAGCAACATTGGTTCTTCCATTAGCAAATTGGAGGTATAAGGGAATTAAAGGAAGCCTGAGGTATGTCTGTATACCACCTGACTCAACTGAAATTTGCACTGCACAATATCTTTCTGCAGGAATGAAGTCACCATCTCTCCCACCTGCATGTGGAGGACAGAGGAAGGAACCATTTTGCAGTTGTAGCACAGGGACCAGTAGATGGGGAGCCAATTCCTGGCAAACCCAAGTTTGGCCTGAAGTACAAGCCTGGAAATCCACACTGCACAGCATAAACTGTGCCTAAGTGACCAGGAGAAAATCAAACACAGGGAGGTTTATACATGGACTACTGGTTATGAAACCCATCCATCTCTCCCCCTTCTATTCTACCTACAATCTGGCAACTTGCAGGACCAGTTGGGAGAGACATGTCTGGCTGGGACTTCAGAAGGGCACCTGTGGGAGAGATTGAGTTTGGAAACCAAATCCAAGACCAGGAATCTAGGGGTCTGCAGGTGACATAGGAACTAAGAATTGGCTCCTCCACCACATGAGTGGAACAAAGGGGAGGTCACTGTTGCATTCTAGTGTGGACTGGCAATTGCTGTGCCCTTGAGGTTCACTGATTTAAATCTCCAGATGAATTGGCATTCAACGAAGATACTAGAGCCTACCTAAACCTATACCCCACCTATAGGATTTCCACCTTCTGTATTATAATTCACACTCCAGAAATCCACCTAGAGGGTGGGATAACACACGCTAGATGACCCCACTAATACTGCTGAGAATTGGAGAATCTTTTCAATTCCTAGAAAAACATTTTAAAAATTCATTCTACTTCATCCATTCCAAGTTTTCTAAGGAATCTCCATACTGATTTCCAGAGTTGTTTCACCAATTTGCAGTCCCACCAGCAATGTAAAAGTGTACCTTTTCCCCACATCCTTGCCATAACTTGGTTTGTCTTATATTCTTGATAAACACCATTCTGACTGAAGTGAGATGAAATTTTAGAGTACTTTTGATCTGCATTTCTCTAATTGCTGGAGATGTTGAACATTTTTTCATATATTTGATAATCAATTGTATTTTTCTGTGATGTGTCTGCTCAGATCCTTAGCCCATTTATTGATTGGGTTATTTGTTTATTGGTGCTAAGTTTTTTTAGTTCTTTATATATCCTATCCTGGAGATTAGTGCTCTATCTGAGGTGTGTGTGGTAAATATTTTCTCCCATTCTGTGGGCTCTCTCTTCACATTGTTCATTTTTTCCTTTGCTGAGAAGAAATGATGTAGTTTGAATACATCCCATTTATTGATTCTTGATTCTACTTCTTGTGCTTTAAGAGTCTTGTTAAGGATGTCAGTTCCTCAGCCAACATGAAGATTTGGGCCTATTTTTTTTTCTTTGTCACAGGGACTCTGGTCTAATTCCTAGGTCCTTGATCCACTTTGAGTTGAGTTTTGTTCAGGGTGAGAGATAGGGGTTTATTTCTTTTTGCTGCATATGGATTTCCAGTTTCCCAGCACCATTTGTCAAAGAGGCTACCTTTTTTCCAATGTATGTTTGTGGCACCTTTGTCCAGTATGAGATAACTGTATTTTTGTGGACTTATCTCTGTGTCTTCTATTTGGTACCATTGATCTAAGAATGTTTTGGAGCCAATAGGATGACCTTTTTGTTACTCTAGTTCTGTAGTATAATTTAAGATCTGGTATTGTGATGCCCCTGCTTCACTTTTCTCACTGAGGATTGCTTTGGCTATTCTGGGCCTCTCATTTTTCCAAATGAATTTCATGATTGATTTTCTATTACTATGAAGAATGTCATTGGAATTTTAGTAGGAATTGCATTAAATCTGTATAATGCTTTTGCTAGTATTGCCATTTTGACAATATTAATTCAGTCAATCCAAGCACATAGGAGATCTTTCCATTTCTTAAGGTCATCTTTAAACTCTTTCTTTACTGTTTGGTAGTCTTACCTGTAAACATCTTTCACCTCTCTTCTTAAATTGTTTCCCAAGTATTTTACATTATTGAGGCTACTGTGAATGGAATAGTTTTCATAATTTCCTTTCATAGTATTCATTACTCATGTATAGACCTGAATTTGATTTGTGGGTGTTGATTTTATATCCTGCTACATTGCTGAGTTCATTTACTCATTCTAGAAATTTTATTGTGGAATTTATTGGATCTTATAAATATAGACTCATGTCATCTGCAAATATTGATAGTTTGTGTTCTTCTTTCCTTATTCATATCCCTTTAATTTCTTTCCTCTGTCTAATTGATCTGGAGAGATTTTCAAGGTCTATGTTGAATGGAAATGGTGAAAGAGGGCATCCCTGTCTTGTTCCAGCTTTTAGAGTGGAGGCTATCAATTTTTATCCATTGAGAATTAAGTTGGTCTTGGGTTTAGCATTTATGACTTTTATGATGTTGAGGTATGTTTCTACTACCTCTAGTTTTTCTAGTGTTTTGACATGAAGGGATGGTTTACTTTGTCAAATGCTTTTCCTTCATCTATTGATGCGATCATATGATTCTTTTTCTTAGTTTATTGTTATGATGAATTATTTTTATTGATTTCTGTATGTTGAACCAACCCTGCATCCCTGGAATGAATCCCATTTGATTGTGGTGCATTATCTTATTAATATGTTTTTGTTTGCAATTTGTCAGAATTTTACTGAGAACTTTTGCATCTATGCTCATCAGTAATATTGGTCTGATGTTTTCTTTCCTAGATGTGTTTTTGTCTGGTTTTGGTATTAGGGTGATACTAGTCTCATAGTATGAGTTTGGAAGGGTACAAAAGGAGTATTGGTATTGGTTCTTCTTTGAATGTCTTGTAAAATTTGGCTGAGAATCTGTCTCATCCAGGGCTTCTCTTGCTTGGTAAGGTTTTGATGCTCTCTTCAATTTTACTATTTGATACTTATCTGTTTAAATTGTGTTTGTCCTCCTGCTTCAGTTTGCATATATCATATGTCTCTAGAAATGTGTTGATGTCTTCAAGATTTCTATTGTATTTGAGTATAAATTTTCAAAATAATTTCTAACTATTTTCTGTATTTCAATTATGTCCATCATGATATATCCTTTTTCATCATGAATTTTAGTAATTTGAATTTTCTTGTGCCTTTCCTTCATTAGTGTGGCTAAAGTTTTACATTTTATTTATTTTTTCAAAGAACAAACTTTTTATTTTGTCAATTTTTTTCAATTATTGCTTGTGATTCAATTTCATTCATTCCAGCTCTGATTTTAATGATTTCCTGCCTTTTACTAATTTTAGTGTTGATTTGTTCTTCTTCTAGTGCATTGAGGTGTAATGTTGTGTCATTTATTTGTTTACTTTTTATTCTTTAAATGAATGAGCTCTGTGCAATGAACTTCCCTTTTAGCATTGCCTTCATAGTGTCCCAGAGATTTTGATATGTTGAATTTTTTTATATTTTCTCTGAGGTTGTCTGCTATTCATTCATCATTAGACAGGAAATTAGTTAGTCTATAGGCGTTAGAATAGCTTCTACTTTTTTTGTCATTGATTTCTAATTTAATTTCATTATTCTTCAATAGAAGGCAAAATAGTAGGCACTAATTTTTGTATTTGCTAAGAGTTCTTTTTTGGCACGAGATATGGTCTACTTTAGAGAAGGATCCAGGTGCTGCTGAGAAGAAAGTGTATTTGCTCACTGATGGATGAAATATTTTGTACATATCTGTTAAGTCTAAATTATTGATTGTATTATTGAGTTTGAGAGTTTCTTTATTTAGTTTTTGTTTGGAAGATCAATCCAGTGGTGAGAGAGATGTGTTAAAGTCTCCCAGTATTATTGTGTTGTGATCTCCTTGATTCTTGAAATTGAGAAGGTTTTGTTTATTGTGCATAGATGCCCAATTGGGGCACAAATATTGATGATTGTTATGTCATGCTGTTGTATAATTCTCATAAGCAGTATGAAATGTCCTTCATTATCCCTTCTGGCCAACATTGGCTTCAAGACCACTTTATCTGATATGAGAATGGAAACCCCTGCTTGTTTACATGGTCCATGTAATTGATATGTTTTTTCCCCATCCTTTCACCTTCAGACTGTGGATGTCTTTTCCTATGAGATGGGTCTCTTGAAGGCAGCATATTGTTGGGTCTTTTTAAATCCAATCTTCCAGTCCATGCCTATTGATTGAAGAGCTTAGAACATTAGTATTCAGCTTTGTTATTGAGATGTGGGCTGAGAAATTTGAGGATATCCAAATTGCTTTCCCCATGTACATAATCTCATACTTTTCTCTTTTGGCCTTTACAATTTGTCCTTTTTCTATTTGCACGGCATTATAATTACAAAATGTTTGTGTGTGTGGATCTATTGTAATTTTGTACGTTTTGTGTCTTGTAATCCTCTTCTATTTGATTCTCCATTTTATTTTTCAAGTTTGGTAATTTTTCTGGTTTTATTTCTTTGAAAAGATTGTGCATTCTTTGGTTTGTATCTCTGTGCCTTTCTCTATCCCAATAAATCTACAATTTGTTCTTTTCATGTTATCCAATAATTCTTGGAAGTTCTGTTCATTGTTCCTTATCATCTTCACTGTGTGCTCAACTTTATTTTCAAGATACATATATTTTGTCTTCATTTCCTGAGGCTCTGTCTTCCAAGTGATCTAATCTGTTGTTCATGATTTCTATGGAATTTTTAATTTCATTTCTTTTTACCTTCATTTCAAGCATTTCAGCTTGGTTTCTTTCCAGAATCTCTATCTCTTCATTGAGTTAATCTTTTACTTCTTGCATTTGCTCTCTTATCTCCTTATTGAAGTGATCTTATGCTGTCTGTGATGGGCTGACAGATGTGGCTCCATGGAAATGTTACAGGCCAGGCTATATGGGCAATGACTAAACAGACTCCATTTTGCTCTGAGACTCCACGTCATATAGGAAATGCTTCTTCCATGGGAACACCCACCACTGTACTCATCATCAGTTACTTAACATGACATGTTTAAAAATGCAAAATGACAATTCTTATATGATGAAAAATCATTCTCTTTTTCTTAACCAATCTACCATGTCAACAGTGATTGCTGAGACGTGAGTCACCATTCCTAACTGTACCTAAGTAAGGTCATTTTGACCCACCTCCCTCTCTGCTGATGATTTCATGATGTAAGTTTGTGATTTTGAATCTTAGCAACAGACACTTATGATTGTTGTGATTTTTGGTATAAGAACCCCTGCTGTCCTGGGGTTGGGCTGTTCTCCCAACAGCCATTTTGTGAGACAGTAAGCTAGCTGGCTTAATAAAAACTGTTAAATTTGAATTTCTCGGTAGTGATTGGTCTGTTCGTAAGTTGCACCCCAAAGCGCTGCCTGCATTTGCTATTTTATGTCATCCTTTACTTGCAGATCATTCTAATTATATACATTTTGAACTCATTCTCTGATGTTTCTTTTACTGTGCTGTCAATGGATTCTGTTATTGCAGTATCTTGGTTTGTTTGAGGGCACTGTCTTCCCTTGCTTTTTCATGTTGTTAGTGTGTCTTCCTCTCTAGGGGCATGGACTTGAGATATTACAGTTTCTACGCTATGCACTCATGGTATCCATGCAGGTTTCAATACCTTACCTTCAAGGGGGAGATCAATTTTAACAACACCTAATGCAAATAGTAGGCAGACTTAAGCCAAAGAGCTCCTATTAAGATGCTTAGTTTTGTCACAATAAATGGAAATGATGTGTTTGATTATTATCTACAATGTAAAAAGTAGGTCTACAAAAGTGTCTACAATTTCTAATGGTGGACAGAGAGAGAACCAGGGTAGTATAGAATAGGATGGTTATGCAGTAGGGGTGAGAATACAGAGGTATTTCACACTTCACACTTCATAGGAAATATGAAAGAAGTGGGCTGTTTGCAGGAGAAAAAGAGAAAGAGACTCTTGGGAAACAGAACAGTGTGAGGAAAAATAGAGAGTAAAAGCAGATAAATCAAATAAAGTAATTAATTAGTCAATAAACAAAAGAGAAAATGTAAAAACGAGAGTATATACAATAAAATGTAATATACTATTCAGACATTCTAGTCCTCAGTAGCCTGATGAATGAAAAGTACTTGGTTGCAAAACCATTGGGATGTGAGAGCAGGAAAAGAAAGAAAAAAATCTCAAATGAAAATTGAACAATTTTCTGTTGGAGTTCAGTTTCTTCTCAGCTTGTCTTCTGTTCCTATGGGTGGGATTGTTTGGAATTTGCTGGTGTCTCCACCGTCAGGAAGGTAGGTGAAGGTTACTAGGGTGGTAGGGCTCATCTTGGAAGTGCAACTTCTAGAGGTGAGGTATAACAATTGCTGGTCCCCTTTGGAAGACTGAACCCCATGAATCTCCTTTGGGGTCCACTCATGTGATGTAGGAGCCTGGTCTTAGCCCCTTACATTGCCTGTAGTTCTCACAATTTCTGGTCTCTAATTTAGTCTCTAAACAGTACCTTTCCCATGCCTACCTTTTTTACTTCTCAATCAGGAACCTCTCTCTACAGGCCTGCCAGGTAGCTGCAAGTGGTGGGCCAGGTTGCTGACTGGGGGAGGTTGGGAGACTAGGGATTGGGGAGCAGGAGGGCCCTGTTGATTGCCAAAACAGTGGGACCAGGTGATTTTTGATTGCAGGATTTGAAGCCAGGACCTGGGCTGGTGTTGGATCCCATTAAGTGCCACACATGTTGTCCCTGGAAAACTGGTGGGCACCAGGTTCATACCCTGGGTGACTGGGATCAAGAGGCCTTCACCCATCTTCCAACCTACTGACCACATGCAAGGTTCCCTCCTTCCTCTGCAGCAAGATCATGGCTATTAGTACGCCCAGGAGGGAGACCTCAGTCATAACTAGGCCACAGGGACCTAGTTGATGGTCTTCCAGGTCTTGGCTATTATCCCTATCTGAAGGACCCTCCTCCCTGTTTGGTGGCTGTGGCACTGGCAAACCTGTTGGTACCTTGACGTTGGGCTTCCTGGCCCAGGCTTGTGTCACAAGATGGAATTTGCCCCAACTAAAGATGCTGATGGCAGCACTGGAGGTAACATAAGATGGCAAAGGAAAGGTCCCAAGATGGAGGCAGCCACTTTCAGAGATGGGCAGCAAGGGCAGGCCGTTCAGTGATGTTCAACAGCCTGTTCAGAGATGCAGTGATGTGGTGGGCAGTGCAATGGTGGGCATTGCCTCCAGGCCCTGTCCAGTGCCCTATGGTGGATGCTACAATGTCAGGGGCCTTTGGTGGTGGCTGCAGTGTCTCAAGATGGAGGCAACCAGGGGAGCCACACATTGGTAGATTGTGGGCCCAGGCATGTGAAGTCCACATGGCAGCTAGACGGGGATAAAAACAATTCTTTAACTTTTCACTGAGATCTTTTTCTGTTTGTTTTTATTGAAGACAATTGCTGATCCTCAAAATCCTCAAAATGAAGGAAACAACATACCATAATAAAAATTCAGTACAAAGTATTACCAACAGTCTAGGCCACTGGGAAGACAGAACCTCAGACATTGAAGACAAAATACATAATCTTGAAAACAGAGTTGACTGCAGAGAGAAGATGCTACAAAACCATGAACAGAACTTTCAAGAATTGTGGGATATCATGGAAAGAGCAAATTTAAGATTTATTGGTATATATGAGGGAGCAGTGATACAAAGCATGCCCAATCTTTGCAGTGACATAATATCAGAAAATTTCACAAATGTAAAGAATGAAGTGGAAAATCATAGATAGGAGGCCTGCAGTACCCCAAATGTACATAATTGCAATAGACTCACTGCAAAGCACATTAGAATGAAAACACCTTGTGTAATGTTTAATTTGATATGTCAACTTCATTAGATTAAGAGATTCTGATGATTAAGAGGCCTCTGGGCATGCCAATAAGGGCATGTCTAGAAATGATTGGAATGTGGGATAGTTAAGTGAAGTGGAGCCTCTCTGTACGTGTGGGAAGCACTGCCCAACAGGACAGAATAAAAATTGGAAGAACAAGGAACAAGATTCAGGTGCAGATTCAAGCTTGGTTCTTCTTGAACAGGTTCTTGATTGCTGCTTCAGTCATCTGAGGATATCTGACTCTTGTTTCTTCACTATTCCAAAGCAAACTCTGCCAGTGATTCTCCAGGGAGTTTCCAGAAGCCTTGTCAGATTAGCATAACACTGTTGTTATTTCTTGTTCTGGGGCTTCTGTGTCTTGGACTACATAGCTGTTGGTTCTTCCAGTTTTCCAGCTGCAGATGGCCATTGTGAACTATCCAGTTTCTGGTCATATAAACCATGACCAGAACCCTGATTAGCACACCCAGTATACAGAATAGGGACAGAATTTTAAAGTTTGTGAGAGAAAAATAAAAGATTATGTATAGGGAGAAACCAATTCAGATCTCAACTGAATTCTCAACTCAGACCCTGAAAGCCAGGAGACACAGGAAAAGCATATTCTATGATCTCAAACAAAATGGATGCCAACCCTGTTCCTATATTCACAAAGATTAAGCATGACATTTGATAAAGAAAAACAGTCCCTCCATGATAACAGTTACAATATTTCACAAATATTCCCAACAATATATTCCCGGCGGCTCCCAACAATATACAGAATATTCCCAACAATATATTCCATGAAGCTGAAATGTAATACTAGCTAAGGGCAGAACTACACTGAAGGAATCATCAATCGAAGAAGAAGCTAATTCAAATTAAATATTAGGGAGGATTCAAGATGGCGGGCTAGAGGAAGGCTGCATTCCTACTTGCTCCGTGGATTCCTACTTGCTCAGGATTCAAACAGCAGGAATAGGGCTCTCAACGAGATTTTATATTCAAATCACATATAAGGGGTCCCCAGTCGCCGCTCTGGAACCAACTCTGCCAGACTGGGCTCAGCCCGGCCGCGGGCAGCTACCACCCAGGAGCGCCGGACCCCGCAGCTGCTTCGGAGTCACCAACCTGGGTCTGCACCAGCCAGCAAGTGAGTGTGGGTCTCCAGCAGCAGCTTTAGAGTCACTGGCCAGGCTCTGGCACCACCAGCAACCTCCCAGGAAGAGACCGACCATCTCCGGCTGCCTGGGTCCTTGGAGTTGAGCTTCCCTGGCAGAGAGGGACCATCTCCGACTTCCTGGGGCTTTGGAGCTGAGGCTGGTCTTCTGAACCACTGTGCTGCGGCTTCTGGAGAGGTCTGGCCAGGAGCCGCTGGGGTCACTGACTCCGGCGGGGAGTTTGGATCCCTTAGCGCCATTCTACAGCTTCCCTGGCAGAGTGGGACCACCTCCGGCTGCTGGGGTCCTCAGAGCTGAGCTTCCCTGGCAGAGAGGCACCATCTCTGGCTGCCTGGGTCTTCGGAGCTGAGGTCGGGTCATCGGAGCAACTGTGCCATGGCTTCTCAAGAGGTCTGGTGGGAGCCGCTTGGGTCTCTGACTCCAGCGGGGAGCTTCGGGCCTTTGGCGCCATCTTACAGTGTCCCCAGGAGAGAGCAACCACCTGCCACCACCTGAGCCCCAAGCAAGGAGTTCAGGCCAGCCTGGGCTCTCAAGCCCAGTGTCTCCATCACTGAGCCCAGTTCTGTGACACTACCCCAACTTGATCTAGTGCCCAGGTCCACACCCTGGCCCGGAGTCTAGCACCTGGCTATATCTAATTGTCTATGAACACTAGGCTGCCTCTGCCCAGAAGCATTGATCATTCCCAACCTGGAGGTAGAGGGACAGCACCTTTCTTGGGTCACCACTTCATCAAGCACCTCTCAAACAACAGGTGAATTACTGGAAATCTGCAGGGACACTTAAAATCTTCACAGGGGAATTGGAATCCCTCGGATTCGCACTACTGGAGGGGAAGATACACGAGCAACATGAGAAGACATGGGAAGAAAGTGTCCCAAACAAACCTAGATGATATATCAAGAGAACCCAAATACAGCATGGTAGAATGAATGACAGAAAGGGAGTTCAGAATGTTCATAATTAAAATGATCCAAGAAGAGAATGATGTGATGAGACAACAGATTCAGGCTATGAATAATCAGCTAATAGAGCAATTGCAGGAAGCAAAAAATCACTTCAATAAAGAGATAGAAGTTCTGAGAAAAAAACAAACAGAAATTCTTGAAGGAAACAAGGAAATGAAGGAAACAATAAACCAACTTAAAAATTCAATAGAAAGCATAATTAACAGAATAGATCACTTGGAAGACAGAACCTCAGACAATGAAGACAAAATTATTTAATCTTGAGAACAAAGTTGGACAAACAGAGAAGATGGTTAGGAATCATGAACAAAACCTCCAAGAATTATGGGACATCATGAAAAGACCAAATTTAAGAGTAATTGGGATTGAGGAAGGCACAGAGATACAAACCAAGGGTATGAACAATCTGATCAAGGAAATATTATCAGAAAATTTCCCTATTATGATGAATGAGATGGAAAATCAATTACAAGAGGCTTACAGGACACCAAATGCACAGAATTAAAACAGATCCACACCAAGGCACATTATGATGAAAATACCTAACATACAAAACCAAGATAGAATTTTAAAGGCTGTGAGAGAAAAGAATCAGATTACCTACAGGGGGAAACCGATATGGATATCAGCAGACTTCTCAGCCCAGACCCTAAAAGCAAGAAGGGCCTGGAACAACATATTTCAAGCTCTGAAAGAAAACGAATGGCAACCAAGAATCTTATACCCAGCAAAACTTACCTTCAGATTTGATGACGAAATAAAATCCTTCCATGATAAACAAAAGCTTAAAGAATTCACAAAGAGAAAGCCTGCCCTACAGAACATTCTCAACAAAATAATCAAAGACGAATAAATGAAAAATAACAATCTCAGTCATCATGGGGAGGAATTACCCTAAAGAAAGATTCAATCAAAGGAGAAACAAAGTTAAGCTAAAAACCCCAAAAAAGCTAAAATGAAAGGAAATACAAGTCATACCTCAATAATAACCCTGAATGTAAATGGCCTAAACTCATCAATCAAAAGACATAGACTGGCAGATTGGATTAAAAAGAAAGACCCAACAATATGTTGCTTTCAAGAGACTCATCTCATAGAAAAATATGCCCACAGACTAAAGGTGAAAGGTTGGGAAAAACATACCATGCACATGGACTGAATAAAAGAGCTGGGGTTTCCATTCTCATTTCAGATAAAGCAGACTTCAAGCCAAAGTTAGTCAGAAGGGATAAAGAAGGACATTTCATATTGCTTAAAGGAAGAATAAATCAGCAAGACATAACAATCATAAATATTTATGAACCAAACAATGGTGCATCCATGTATGTCAATCGGATCCTTCTCAATTTCAGGAATCAAATAGACCAAAACACAATAATACTCGGAGACTTTTACACTACTCTCTCACCATTGGACAGATCTTCGAAGCAAAAATTAAACAAAGAAACCATAGGACTCAATGACACAATCACTAATTTGGACTTAACAGACATATATAGAATAATCCATCCGTCAACAAGTGAATATACTTTCTTCTCAGCAGCTCATGCTTCCTTCTCTAAAGTAGACCACATGTTATGCCACAAAGCTACTCTTAGCAAATACAAAAACATAGAGATATTACCTTGTATACTATCAGATCAAAATGGAATGAAATTAGATATCAATGATAAAGTTAGAAACAGAACCTACTCCAAGACCTGGAGATTAAATAATATGCTATTGAATGATAAGTGGATAACAGAAGACATTAGGGGGGAAATTAAAAGATTCTTAGAGGTCAATGAGAACAAAGAAACAACATACCAAAATCACTGGGATACTATGAAAGCAGTGCTAAGAGGAAAATTCATTGCATGGAGTGCATGGAATGAAAGAATGAAAAGTCAACAAATCAATAACCTCACATTACAGCTCAAAGCCCTAGAAAAAGAGGAACAGATCATCACCAAAAGTAGTAGAAGACAGGAAATAATCAAAATCAGAGCTGAAATCAATGAAATTGAAACAAAAGAAACAATTCAAAAAATTGACAAAACAAAAAGTTGGTTCTTTGAAAAAATAAACAAAATTGATAAACCCTTAGCCACGCTAAGGAAGACAAGGAGAGAGAAACTCCAAAGTACTAAAATTCGTGATGGAAATGGAAATATGACAACAGACAGAATTGAAATACGAAACATAATAAGAAGCTACTTTGAAAATTTATACTCCAAAAAAATAAAAAACCTGGAAGACATCAACAGGTTCCTAGAGGCATATGAGCCACCCAAACTGAATCTGGAGGACATACACAACTTAAATAGATCAATTTCAACAATGAAATAGAGGAAGTCATCAAAAGCCTACCAACAAAGAAAAGTCCAGGACCAGATGGATTCACAGCCGAGTTCTACAAGGCCTTCAAAGAAGAGCTCACTCCAATACTCCTCAAAGTATTTCATGAAATAGAGGAGGAGGGAACCCTTCCAAACTCATTCTATGAAGCTAATATCACCCTGATACCTAAACACGGTATCAGGGACACGTTGAGGAAAGAAAACTTCAGTCCCATATCTCTAATGAATATAGATGCAAAAATTCTTAACAAAATTTTAGTGAATCGCA
>JAJEJO010018824.1:0-11154 GCA_020662805.1 Glaucomys volans | reverse complement strand
GGGGGGGGTGCCGAGATGGCGCCTAATGGGGAGGGTCCAAGGAACCCAGTTTCATCCCTGGCCGCAGAGTTCGGGGGGACTGTGGATGTCACTGTGGGAAATGCAGAACAGCCCCTTGTGCCTGGTGGAACAGGGGGTGAGTTCACCTCGTCCGATCCCCTGGATATCATTAAGTCAGAATTTTAAAATGATGGCTTGATCTGGAGAGAAGTCATGTATCTGATCGGGGATTTAGTTTTCTCAACTAAAACAATGGATCCAGCCCAGCGTGATGGCCCACCCCTGCAATCCCAGCAGCTTGGGAGGCTGAGGCAGGAGGATTGCAAATTCAAGGCCAGCCTTGGGAACTTATCAAGACACTATCTCAATATAAACAATAAAAAAATCTGGGGATGTGACTCAGTGATTAAGTGCCTTCCAAAAAAGAAGGGAAGGACGGAGGGAGGGAATGAGGGAGGGAGGAAGGGAAGAAAGGAAGGAAGAAAAATGGGTCCAATGATAATATGAATGTCACAGGGCTGCCTCCAAGGTCAGGTGGCTGCAGGTGTCCAGCACCCTGCACTAAGGGTTCAGTGGTTATTTGGTCATTTTTTGGTGCATGGTACTGTTACCACCTCCATTTGCCAGATGAGCAACTAAGCAACAGAAGTGTTGAGAACTTTGCCTGAGGTCACACGGGCATCAACGTGGAGGAGGTACCATCGCAACCTATAGACAAAGCCCGGAGTTTGAGGCCTTTAAAATAATAATAGTAATAACACCAAAGTTGAGAGCAATTTCATAGCTTGAGCAAGATACAGGGTAGAAACTGTTCCCCCATGAAGCCTTGCTGCCAGCTTGTCCCTGGGCACAGCTGGCAACCGGAGGCCCTGCAGGCCCAGACCAAGGACAACCGCTCCGACAAGAAAGTGCCAGACAGGCACGCAGGCTGGGGAGCAGGAGGGAGTAGGGTGGGCCAGTCCGGAGTCCCCAGCCCAGTGCCACAGCACCCAGTGCCTGGCTGCCACCCCAGAAGCCATGCCCACTGGCTCATCACTGTGACCGAACCTCCACTCCCCCTGCACAATGGGGCTGGTCAGACCTGCCACCAGGTGGCCCCCACCGCCCCCACCACCCTGACTTTCCTTCCTGTCTGGAGTGTGGCTTCCTTACAAGGAAGGACAGAGGTCACACCCTGTGAGAACAACGGGTGGTGAGCGAGGGTGAGCCAGAAGCACCTGGACGGACTCCCCAGGCCTGGGGACAAGGTGGCTGCATTCAAGGTCGGGTCGGACCCATGCCCACTGCTGCGTCTCCCCTGCTGCCTGGGACCTGGGCCAGCTCTGTGGTGCAGTGGGGGTAAAGCTGGCTGCAAACTGCCCCTGGGGCCCTGAAGTCCCCCCTAGTGACACTGAGTAGCTTTGGTCTCTGCAGACAGCGTCCACACAGGGGCTAAGTCCCCAAGAACCTTGGAAGAGGGGACGTGACTCAGGGAGGGGGGGGCATGCAGATGTGGGGCAAAGGCCAGGCCCTGGGACTGAGACCTCACTGCCACCCATGCATCCAGGACGCAGGCTCTGGGGCAAGCAGGCCTGCCCTGCTGGGGTGGGACCTCCAGTTACCCGAGGACAGCCTCAGGACAGCTGCGTTCATGGTGCCGTCCACGGAGAGTCCATTCAGACCTGAAGAGGCTCCTGTGGGTGGAAGGTCAGGGGAAGGACGTGATGGGGTGGGCAGGGGATGGAGGCGTCCTGAGCAGAGGAGACACACCTGCAGAGTGTCATCGTGAAGAAGCAGCAAGGCCAGTGGGGCTGGGGGCCTGAACCCGTTGCCTGGGCTGAGACCTGTCCTGGCACCTCATCCTTCCCAGGCCCTGCCCAGCCTCCAGGGTCCACCCTGCTCCTGCCCTCTGTCCACTCTAAGGTGGCCCCGTCCTGCCAGCAGGAACTGCACGCACAGGAGAGGAAGGGCTGGCAGGACACACAGGAAGGGGTGGGGACTGTGAGCAGCGGGGCCTGTGGCTCTAACAGGCTCTCGTCCTAGGGCACGTGGGACAGGGCCACCAGGGCTGTGCACTGTGCAAGTGAGTCCGTGATCTGGACCTTTGCAAAATCCTGATTTTTAGTCATTGAGAAGGAGGGCGGGAGGAAGGGGAAGGTACCTAAGCGCTGGGCAAGCCAGGAGTCCATCTGTGGTCAGCTCAGCCCCTTGGCCTCAGATGAAGCAGAGCCCTGGTGGCCTGGCCACCTCGAAGGCCCCTCACCCTTGCCTTTGCCCTTCAGGACTCGACTACCTGGATACACACCTTCATCTAACACCTTCGCCTTGGGGCCTGGTCTCACAGGAGAGCAGCCCCGAGGGCGCAGGTTAGGAGCCGAGATCCCTGCCATGCAGCACAGGAGATGTAGGTTCACCTCCAATCTACCATGCTTAGGGCCTCACTAAGTTGCTGAGGCTAGTTTTGAACTTGTGATCCTCCTGCCTCAGCCTCCCGAGCTCCTGGATTACAGGTGTGCACCACCGTGCCTCACTAGAAAACCCCCTTTTGTCATGGAATTTTCACCAGAGAGGGTCACATGTCCACAGCACCCAGGCTCATGGAGGAAGGGTGGGGCACAGCCTTGGGGACAGATGCCAGCCTTCCCCCAGAGTCTGTGCTAGGGGGCTGGCTGCCTCTGGGGCACACTGAGGTCTTTACTCCTGCAGCTCTCAGTGCTTGGTGTCAGGCAGAGGGGGTCAGTGGAGGGAAGGACACCCTAGAGCTGATGGCTCCTATCTGGGGCTCTGGAGTGGGACATGACCCCAACAGCCATTTGGAGGTCATCTGGGGAGGGTCGGGGTTAGACTTGGAGGCTCTGAGAGAGAAAGGCACAGAGTTCCAGGGATGCACTTGCTAAAATGGAGA
This sequence comes from Glaucomys volans, assembly GCA_020662805.1. Classification (NCBI taxonomy): domain Eukaryota; kingdom Metazoa; phylum Chordata; class Mammalia; order Rodentia; family Sciuridae; genus Glaucomys; species Glaucomys volans. Next base: position 8,270 of record JAJEJO010018824.1, on the reverse strand, counting down.
GCCTAGGGTCAAGGTGAGGACCCCACCCCCAGGCAGGATCAGAAGCATACAGACAGTCTGAGTTGCCTCTCCCCACCAACTCCGACTGTAACCTAAGGAGGCACCTGGGGGCCCTGCAGTGCTCATCTGAGCTCTTCCCAGCCAAGCCAGCCCTGTCCTCTGGCCCTGGCAGGTGCTGGCTCAGAGGCACGCTGTGAGGCCTCACTACCCTCAAGCCTGGACCTGAGCTGCCTCCGGAATACACAGAGAGCTCTTGCAATAAGACAGCGATGAATAACCCAATAAAAATGACCCAAATGTATAAATACTCATTTGTCCATAAGAGAGGCACACGGCCAACAAGCACAGAAGAAGATGCTCAACATTATTAGCCACCAAAGCAACACAAATCAAAGCCACAGTGAGATGCCACTTCACACCCACCAGGAAGGCTGTAAGCCAAAACATAGACATTAAAAATGGTGGTGAGGATGTGGGAGGAACGGGAACCCACCGTAAAACAGAGCAGCCACCCTGGAAAACAGTTGACAGTTCTCCTTAACTTAGTGATCCTAAGACCCAGCAATTCTCTTCCCACCTCTATGCCTAAGAGAAATGAAAACACACACCCACAGTGACTCGTACCTAAATGTTGACAGCAGCATTATTTGTAATAGTCCCCAAGGGGAAACACCCCAGGTATCATCAAGAGTCGAATGAAGTGCCGGGCGCGGTGGTGCACACCTGTAATCCAAGCGACTTGGGAGGCTGAGTCAGGAGGATTGCGAGTTCAAAGCCAGCCTCAGCAACTTAGCGAGGCCCTAGGCAACTCAGTGAGACCCTGTCTCTAAATAAAATCCAAAATAGGGCTGGGGATGTGTCTCAGTGGCCAAGTGTCCCTGAGTTCAATCCCTGGTTCAAAAAAAAAAAAAGAGTCGAATGAATAAACAAGTGGTGTTCTATCCAGGCAGTGGAATATTATAAGGCAGAAAAAGGAATGAAGTATTGACACCTGTTACCACAGGGACGAATCTTGAAAACATGCTAAGTTAGAGAAGCCAGTCACAAAAGACCATGTATTATGATTCCATTTATGTAAAATGTCCAGAAAAGACAATTTGGAGAGACAGAAAGGAGACTCGTGGCTGCCTGGAACTAGGGATAGGAATGGAAAAACTTATTTTTAGAGTAATGAAAATATTATACAGGAATCCCTGCATCACCCACAGTTTTGCTTTCTGAGGTCTCTATTACCTGTGGTTAAACCCTGAGTCCCCAAAATATCAAATGGGAAATTCCAGAAATAAACAATTTATACATTTTAATTTCCACTGTTCAGTGTAGTATGAAGGAATCTTGCGCTGTCCCCTTCCCTCATGCCTAGGATATGGATCCTCTTTGTCCAGAGTATCCACACTGTATGTGCTACCCATCCGTTAGTCACTTAGTAGCCATCTCAGTTCAGGACTGAAGTGCTTGTGTTTGAGAAAACCTTATTTTACTTAATAAAGGTCTCAAAGTGCAGGAGGAGCAGTGCTAACAATTTTGGGTATGCCAAAGAGACGCAGTCAAGTGCTTCCTGTAAGTGAGAAGGTAAAAGTACAATAAGATTTTGAGAGAGAGGGAGTGGGGGGTGAGGGATTGAGCTCATATCCCCTTAACTTCTATTAAAGTATATTGGTTAGATTTGTTCTATTTTATTATTAGTTATTGTTAGTCTCTTATCATGCCTAATTCATAAATTAAGCATTTGATACGTTTGCACATATAGGAAAACAGTATATCTATATAGGATTTGGAACTATTTGAGTTTCGGGCATCTACTGAGGGTCTGGGGACATAGCCTACATGGATGCAGAGGAGATGACTATAAAATGAGATAGTTGTACAATTCTGTAGATTTACTAAAATTCATAGAATCATGCACTTTCAATGAGTGAGTTTTATGGTAGGTAAATATTTTAGTCAGCTTTATGTCTGCTATGACCAAAAAGACCCAACAAGAACAATTTAGAGGAAGGAAAGTTTATTTGGGGCTCATAGTCTCAGAGGTCTCAGTCCACAGACGGCTGACTCCATTGCTCTGGGCCCCAGATGTGGGAGAACATCATGGCGAAAGGGTGTAGAAGAGGAAAGCAGCCCAGGACATGGTACCAGGAAGCTCTGCTCACCAGGGACGACATATAGACCCCAAAGGCATGCTCTCAGTGACCCCTCCTCTAGCCACACCCTACATGCCTACAGTTACCACAGTTAATCCACCAATGTGGATTAATCCACTGATTAAGTTAAGGCTCTCCACCCAATCATTTCACCTCTATTTTCTTGCATTGTCTCACATATGAGCTTTTGGGGAACACCTCATATCTAAATCATAGCAGTAAAATATATCTCAATAAAGCTGTTTAAAAGTCTGCCTGCCAGGGCCCAGAGAGGTGGCTAAGGACCCCCAGGCAGACCCTGTGTGAACTGGTGACCCAGCCAGGCAGCCTTCCTGGGCTTCCTAGTCCTGAGGCAAACTGACAGCTCCTCCCTCTTGGGCACGAGCAGGACGTGCCCGCGGCCCTCCCTCTGCCAGGCCCTCTAGCTGAGGACACATCCCCAGGGGCAGCGGGCAGGGGAGCCAAGGAGGGAAGGGGCGCTGCCGTGTGGGTAATCAGCTCATTCTGATGCTGTAAGAGCCTCCCGGGCGGCAGCGGTGGCTAATCAGCCAGCTGACTTGGACAGCATGAACCGGCATCGGTGCCAGCTGAGGCAAGGGGCACCGGCAAGGGGCAGGCTGTGGAAGCCCACTCCTCCTGCACCTTTTTTCCCCGGGGGGTCAGAGCAGGAGGCCTCTTGCCATCGGCAGTGACCCTCCACCCTCAGTTTAACCAAACAATCAGGGTCCCTCCACCCACCATGTGCCAGAGGGCAGAGAGGGCCACTCTCACCTCGGCTCCCATCAGCTCAGGGACAAGGGACACTGCAAGGTGGGATGAGCCTGCACTCAGGAGTCAGGCTTCACGGTTTCGAATCCCAGAGGGGCCTCTCTGTGGCTGTTCAACAACCAGCAAGACCTGTAACCTCTCTGAGCCAGAGTTCTTATCACAAGGTCACCATGGTGATCGTGCCTAGTAGGCAGCCTACAGCAAGGATTAAAGCAATAGGCATGGAATGTTCTGGAAGCCTTATCATCTCGCCAATCTCTCCACAAAGGCACTGGCCCACTGCAGAGCCCAGAAGGTGGACCTGGAGGGCGGGAAGGGACAGGCAGGCCTGAAAGATCCATTAGGCTGTCGGCAAAATGGGGGACCATGCTCTGCTGCTTTTTATTTCTAAGCCCTGGGAACCTAACAGGGAAGAGAGTCTAGAGAATGCAAAGTGGCCCCTCAGGTCAGGTGGCTCAGCCTCGCCGAAGGCAGTGGGGCAGCACCTCTGGCGGTTAAATGTGGAGGGCTGGGGTTTGGCTCAGGGGGAGAGGGCTTGCCTAGCATGTGCCAGGCCCTGGGTTCAAGAACCACAAAAAATAATAATAATTCAAAGTAGAGCTACCTGGGACCCATTGCATCCACTTCCAGGCATGTACCCAAGAGAATTTAAAACATACGTTTGCCCCCAAATTAATTCTTACAAATGATCAAAGCAGCATGATTCAAAATTGTTAAAAATGGAAACACCCCCTATGTCCACAGACAGTATCAACCAACTGGGCTCCAGCATACAATGGCGGGTTACTCAGCCATCAGAGGAATCAAGTCCCCACTCTCGTTACCAGGATGGGTGGAGGCAGCCAGATCCGACAGGTCACGCGCTGTGCGAGTCCACTGATGTGGGGAAAAATCCTGGACACTGGCCCTTCAAGGTCCATGGGTTCAGTTTAGTCCCTGAGGTGAGAAGCTAAGCCGGAGGGGAAGAGATGTGTCTGGGGTCCCTGAAGCCTGACAGTCACAGGACGGGAGCAGGTGGGTGTGAGGTGGGTTTACCCCGTGCAGAGCCCAGGAGAGCTGAGGAGACCCCTGGCCCTCACCCCAGCGTCCTTCATCTTTGCCAAGACAAAGGGGCAGGAGGGAAGGTGTGGCCATCCCCTGCGGGAGGCGCGTCACAGAAAGCTCTCGTCTTGGAGAGGAAAGAGGCTCAGAGGAGGAAAGGAGCCCACCCAGACAAGGCCGCAGAGCTGGGGGGCACAGCCCAGAGAGGAACCAGGTTGTGAGAAACGCTGACTCAGAAAGGGCTCCCTGGGCCACCACGATGGGAGGGGGGCTTTCTGCACGGCCCTGGCTTGCTGAGGGACAGTGGGGCACAGGACAGGGAGTCACAGGGCCAGTGACTGCCTCTCCACTCTAACCCGGGCCCTCTGTGAGGACTATTAGCAACCACTGAGATGGGGCCTTCTCCCCAGGGGCAGCCCTTCTGGCAGCCAGCCTCCGTGACAGCCCCCTGCAGACACTCAGAGGCCTGGGGGACAGTCTTCTGTCTGCACTTCCCCGAGCCCCCAGTCCTGGGAGGAGCACTGTCGGGGGGGGCAGTCCCCCCACACTCCTGGGTGCCTCCCTCGGGGACTGGAGTTACCCACTCCACAGCACATCCAGGGGCAGGGCACGTTCAAGGTCACGATGGCCAAGGATGAGAAGAGGCATGAGCACTAAGGTGGTAAGTGGGGACAGCAGCAGGCGGTGGGGACAGGACGCAGGCCTGGGAGGCTCCCTGGCTCTCTCCCCTCGCTGCGTGTGGCCTCAGGATCCTGCTCATTGCTGTGGCCCCAGAGCCATGGCCTGGCAGGGACCAGGTGACTAACCAAGGGTCCTGACTAGATGACTGAAGGACTTGGGGAAGGGAGGGAAAGTGAGCCTCGGAGGGAAATGGAAGGACAGAGCCCACCTAGGGGCCAGCTGCAGGCAGGTCTGGAGGACACCAGGGCAACAGACTGGGACTGGGGAGGCCTGTGGGAGGGGAGGAGGAGGGTTGTGCAGGGAGCCGGGGAGGGCGTGTCTGCCCAGCTGTGCGGGGCTGCGTGGAAGGAAGGGAGAAGAGAAGCGGAACGGCCACTGCTGAATGTCCCGTCCACCAGGCAGGGGGTGGAGCATCCATGACATCAGTTACGAATGGGCATCACCCTCCTTGACAGAGAAACCAAGCAGCCGTCCCCTATCCCAAGGCCAGAAGGCAAAGCCATCATGCTGGCCCCAACCCTGCTCAGTCCAATCCCGAAGCCCAGCACGCACTCTCAGCCACCCTCCTCGCTTGGGGGGTCCCGGAGCACAGCCCAGGGGGAGTGAGAGTTTCCTGTGGTTCACACACTGTTGCCTTTTCCAGCTGATCATTCCTTCACCCAGGTTAGGAAGTGTCCACACACCTATAGTCAAACTACAGGTGTTCCTTAAAAACAGCGAAATGGTGATTTCACTTGACCCACTAGAAAACGTATGTACATGGAGATATTTGTATTTTGGTTTTCATTGACATTTTTACCCAGGAGTAACCGCAACCATGACAAGCGTTTATTGAGCACTTAGTGCATCTGTGCCCTGCCCCCGGGCATCTGCGCACACTCCACACTGTGGGGCAACATGGTGGCGGCCATCTGAGAGGAGGAGATGGAGCGGTGGCCTCACTTTACTGACACTGGTTTCTCACTGATGGTGGAGATGCAAAGTCTCCAAGTTCACGGTAGGTGTAACAGATGGGCGGGATCTGCAAGGAGAGCCTGCAGCGTCCATGGGAGGGCACGGCACGGTGACAGAGTCGGCTGGGAACACAGCACGAGGTGCCGCCTGCCCACACGGGGTGCCCTCTCAGTGGCAGCCACAGTCACACACCGGACGTGAGCCTGGGAAGCAGCACACAGCTGTCCCAGGGCCAGGCTTTGGGAACCGTGCACAGAGCAGATTCTGATGGAGTCAGGGACTCGGGGGTCCCACTCTGTCCTGGTCAACTCCCCACCGAGCAGCCCTCCACCTCCTGGGGCTGAGAGCCAGGAGGGCGTCCAGCTGCCAGTCAGGGGGTGCACCCCGGGAAGCCCAGGTTAGTCGAGGATACCACACCTGGACTGCTGCTCACCACATGGCACGGCACACTGGGCCACCCACAATCCCCTCACGATCACATGGCTGACTGGGTCGAGCTGCCACTGCCCAGCCTCAAGGGACAGGAGGCTGCCCCCATGTTGCCAGCTGGGGAGGAGACACGGCCTTGAAATTCCAAGTGCAGTTTCCAGGGGGCCCCGTGGTTTTACACCATCCTGAAGTGGAAGAATCACCAGTCACGCAGAATGTCCTGCGCTGGGGACTGTCCATTTCCCCTGGAGTTCCATTGCACTGTTCCCTGAGACCTTACAGACCCAGCAACTACACACAGCAAGAATGGCCCCAGGGACATGAGCGGCATTCCCACTGCCATCATGCAGAAGAGAGAGGCTTGGAGGAGGGCCACCTCCCTCCCAAGGTCAGAGTGAGCCTCCTCTGCAGGGATTTGAACCCGGGTCTGAGCATGCCCATCCACAGCCCTCCCCCAGCCTCCAGCCTCGGGAGCCTCCAGGCAGGGAGCAGCTGGAGGCTCTGCCTTGCTGCCTGCCCGCTCCCCTGCCCAGGTGCCGAGGAGCCTGGTCCCTGGCTTCTGGGAGAGGGTGGGAAGGTGTGAGAGATCATAAGTCTGCTTGCCTGCTGGGGAAACATGGTGGCCTGTCACCATGTCACTAGCTCACTGACAGTGGACCAGGGCCAGGGAGGCCGGTCCTGAAAGCCATCCTGCCCTCACTAGCAGTGACTTAAGCAAGTCCCCCAGGTCCCTGTCCCTGTTAACTTCTCTGTAACCCCCAGGAGGCCCAGAGGCACACATGGCAGCCCTCCTTGAATCTCAGAGGCTGAGCTGGCGCGTGAGTGCTGGAGCCCCGGAAGCCTCCGTGATGGATGTGGCCTTCACCCCGGCCACCTGCAGGAGGGAGCTGCAGCTCAGCTCTCGGTGCCCCAAGACACCAGGCTGAGGCTCCCCTCAGAGCCCTCCCAGCCCTGCACTCACTCCCGGACTCTCATGGGGACACAGGGTGGGGACACAGAGGTGGCCCTCATCTGCCAAAAACCAGACTGTGGCAGTTTCTTTTTGGGGGCCAGTTTCAAATGACAGCGAAGCTAGATAGGGCTGGGCGTGGGTTGGTGTCCATCTGCAAGTGTCTGTCCATCCCCTACAGTGGCCCAAGCATTAAGCTGGACACAAGAATGATGCACGAAGCCGGGTGTGATGGCGCACGCCTGTAATCCAAGCGACTCGGGAGGCTGAGGCAGGAGGATCACGAGTTGAAAGCCAGCCTCAGCAACTCAGCGAGGCCCTAAGCAACTCAGTGAGACCCTGTCTCTAAATAAAATACAAAATAGGGCTGGGGATGTGGCTCAGTGGCCGAGTGTCCCTGATTCAAACCCCTGGTTCAAAAAAAAAAAAAAAAAAGAATGATGCACGGATGCTGCTGCCCCCAAAGGTCACCTCCAGCCGGAACTATGCCCATGGAGACCACGCCAGTGGAAGCCATTTCCACATGCTCACCACCTGGGCCTTCAAGGACCCACAGTGGACAGCAAATGAGAGAAGCCAGAGTGTGGGTGACGGCAGCTTCTAAAACAGAGGCTGGCGCCTCTAACCCTAAGGCCAGGGCCAACTGGCCACTTTTATAAATAAAGTTTTATTAGAACACAGTCGCTCAGCTCCTTCACTGCCTGCCGGTGGCTGCTTCCCTGGGCAGCCGGTGCAGGGGAGACCTGGGGACTATAAAGCCTGCATTCTTTGCAACCTGGCCCTCTTTGGAGGAAGCACACCGACATTTGTTCTAGAAAATCAGCCGCACAGGGCTGGCTTTGTGGGTGTTCCCCGCCATCCGTGGCCCCAGCACCTAGCCCAGCGCCCAGGCCAGAGTGGATGTTTGTAAAGTGAGGTTTTGCTTGTGTCATTTTCTATTTCTGTGAACACGAGTTAGCTGCCAGCAGTTATTCAAAACGCATCTTCCAAACTAGTGAGAGAAGCGTGTGGCCCCAGCTCCAGCCTGACCGAATGTCAGGGTTGGAAGGTGGCCCGGCTGGCCAGCCCTCCGGCCCTCCGGGTCTTCCTGTGCCCTGAGCGGCTGATCTCCGCCCTGCCCTCTGTGGCCTGGGGCTGCCCTGCAAGCCCAGCCAGGCCTGTGAATCATCAAGGACTGACTCACTCTCCGTCTAAAAATACAGATCATCTCATGTGGGCGGGTGCGGCTGTGATCCCAGTGGCTCTCCATCTGGTCTCTGTGTGTCTTGGAGCTCTTTGTGGGCAATCTCTGGGTTTTTGCCTTTCTG
>JAJEJO010018812.1:0-16816 GCA_020662805.1 Glaucomys volans | reverse complement strand
CTGAAATGAGAATGGAAACTCCTTCTTTTTTGCTCACTCCATGTGCATGGTATGCTTTTTCCCAACCATTCATCTTTAGTCTGTGGGCATGTTTTTCTATGAGATGAGCCTCTTAAAGGCAGCATAATTTGGGTCTTTCTTTTTAATCCAATCTGCCTGTGTCTTTTGATCAATGAGTTTAAGCCATTTACATTCAGGGTTATTATTGAGATGACTTGTATTTCCTGTCATTTTTGCTATTTTGGGGCTTCTAACGTAACTTTGCTTCTCCTTTGGCTATTTCTTTAGGGTAATTCCTCCCCATGTTCACTACCATTGTTATTTTTTATATCTTCCTCTTGGAATATTTTGCTGAGAATATTCTCTAGGGCAGGCTTTCTATTTGTGAATTCTTTATGCTTTTGTTTATCATGGAAGGATTCTATTTCATCATCAAATCTGAAGGTAAGTTTTGCCTGGTATAAGATTCTTGGTTGAAATCCATTTTCTTTCAGAGGTTGAAATATGTTGTTCCAGGCCCTCTTGCTTTTAGGGTCTGGGCTGAGAAATCTGCTGATATCTCTATTGGTTTTCCCCTGTAAGTAATCTGATGCTTTTCTGTTGCAGCCTTTAAAATTCTACCTTTGTTTTGTATGTTAGGTATTTTCATTATAATATGCCTTGGTGTGGATCTGTTGTAATTCTGTGCATTTGGTGTCCTGTAAGCCTCTTGCAATTGATTTTCCATCTCATTTGTCATATTTGGGAAATTTTCTGATTTTATTTCATTGAGTAGATTATTCATTCTCTTAATTTGCATCTCTGTGCCTTCCTCAATCCCAATACTCTTAAATTTGGTCTTTTCATAAAGTCCCATATTTCTTGGAGGTTCCATTTATGATTTATAACCATCTTCTCTATTTGTTTGACTTTGTTTTCAAGATTAAATATTTTGTCTTCATTGTCTGAGGTTCTCTCTTCCAGGTGATTTATTCTGTTCATTATGCTTTCTATTGAGTTTTTAACTTGGTTTATTGTTTCCTTCATTTCCTTGTTTCCTTCAAGGATTTCTGATTTCTTTTTTTAGAACTTCTATCTCTTTATTGAAATAATTTTTTGCTTCCTGCAATTGCTCTATTAGCTGATTATTCATAGTCTGTATCTGCTTTCTCATCCCATCATTCTCTTCTCGGATCATTTTAATTATGAACATCCTGAACTCCCTTTCTGTCATTCCTTCTATCATGCTGTCTTTGGGTTCACTTGATATATCATCTAGGTTTGTTTGGGACACTTTCTTCCCATGTTTTATCATGTTGCTTGTGTATCTTCCCCTCTAGTAGTGCAAATCTGAGGGATTGCAGTTTCCTTGTAAAGACTTATATAGTGTCCCTACAGATTTTCAATACCCCACTTTGAAGAGATTATTATTCGCTGTACCCCATATAAACAATATGCGTCCTTGAACCATATAGAACCTATTTACATATAAACTGAATTATAGTATACAGAAATGAGTGCAAATTATCTGTTGCATAATCAATAAGTTTGCAATAAGGACCACAATTTCAAATTGTGGAAAAAGAAAATGTTTAGTGGTTTAGAATATAAAGTTAATGAGATAGGAAGTGAGCCTACAGAGTTACTATGTCATAGGAATATTGAGAGCAAAATTATAGGAAATAAGATTTTAGCATGAGAAAAGAGAATGGATCTCCAAGAACACTGTTGTATTAGAGCATGATAGAATGATAAGGGTATTAATAGGAAAGAATTGGGGATGTTGTTAGTATATTAGGAATAATCATAATATTACTATTTAGACAAAAAAGAGGAAGAAAGTTCTGCAGTAAAATTATATTGTACTATTCCAACCTCCTATTTTTCAGTAGTCTGATGCCTTTCAGGCACTTGGTAATGCTGTGTCCCAAGAAGGACGCTGTCCCACTGCCTCCAAGTCAGGGATAATCAATGTTTGTGGGCAAAGGTAACCTGCTCTTGTTAGATGGTCAGCAACAGTGTGGGTGTTGGCCTGAGACTAGACCAGGTATAGGGTGCAGGCCTGGGTTTGGAGCTGGATATGGCAGCCTGATGCCTTGGTGGGTATGTGTTCACAGCTGAGGCTGCTGGAGGTCAGGCCTGAACCTGGCCTAACGATGGTGATTTCCCAGTGGCTGCTGGAGTCCTGCACTCACTTTCTGGCTGGCACCCGAACCTGGTCAGTGACTCTGAAGCAGCTGCTGGGGACCCGCACTCACTTGGGGACCCTCACTCACTTGTTGGATGGGACCCGAGCCTAGTCAGTGACTCTGAAACTGCTTCTGGGGACCCCCACTCACTTGCTGGCTGGTGCCCAGGCCTGGTCAGTGACTCCAAAGCGGTTCCTGACTTTGAAGAAGCTGCTGGGGACCTGCACTCACTTGGGGACCCTCACTCACCTGCTGGCTGGCGTCCTAGCCTGATCAGTGATTCTGAAGCTGCTGCTGGGGATGCATACTCACTTTCTGGCTGGTGCCCAAGCCTGGTCAGTGACTCCAAAGCAGTTGCTGGGGACCTGCACTCACTTGGGGACCCACACTCACTTGCTGGCTGGTGCCCGAATCCAGGCCCAGGTCGGTGACTCCGAAGCAGCTGTGGGGGTCTGGCGGTCCCAGTTGGTAGCTGCCTGTGGCTGGGCTGAGCCCAGCCCAGCCGAGTTGGTTCCCAAGTGGTGACTGGGGACCTCTTATATGTAATTTGAATATAAAATCTCATTGAGAGCCATATTCATGCTGTTTGAATCCTGAGCAAGTAGGAATTCACGGAGCAAGTAGGAATGCAGCCTTCCTCTAGTCCACCATCTTGACTATCCAAGACCTAGATTTCTTAAAAGTCAGTATTCTGGAAGATGAGACAGAAAAGGTGGGCACAGTTTGCAATGGTCTCTTCAGTATGCTGGCAATAGTTTTGCATCATCCAATTGTAAAAGATGAAAAACCACACCACAGACTATAATGGATTCTTCACCATTTTCAGTTTTGAAATCCAGGTTGATCATATATTGGGACCTCATTTTTGACTTTCAGAAATAAGTGACCTACCAAATATCATTGATACTAATGTTTGGGAAGGAGAAGCAGTCTTGTGTGCACTGCCATCTCTCTGTAAAAGTAGTGGACTTCCACACCACAAAATTACCCAAGTCAACTAGAATATGAACTGGAAAACCTAAAGATATGAGCAAACCAAAGCTGCACATTGTCCTGGGTATATTCAATTTGCTTTGATTTTTATATTTATAGATACCGTTACTTAAAGGTTCTACAGGTTGGCCTTGAATACATTAGTTACATTCCACTGCTATCAATCATCATCCACTGAGACTATGTAATGCCTGCTTTTCCTGTATCACTCAAGATCCATTATCATTACAAATGAAGCATTGTCTCAGGCTTTTGTTCATTTTGGGCGATGCCTTAATATATGCTGGGTAAGGATTTGTGAAGGATGGTATGCTCTCACTTTATCAAAGAAATGAGAAAGATTTGATTCTGATATAAATGCAGGAATGACCCAAGAAACCCTATTTCAATAATCCTATTGAATGGGGGAGACCATTATGTCCTCAGGAATTGTGCTTGTGCTCAGGAACTATCCTTGTTGATATATCGATTTGGCCCCTACCTTTTACTGTGTTTGCAAAGCATGTCGAAGCTGAATGAAGTTCATGCAGTGTTTGGGAGACCACTCACAGAATCCCTTCCCAGAATTTGGTTTCCTCTCCAATGCGCATCTGCATTCATTGCAGAAGACATACCCTTTAATCTTCCCTGTTTGACTATTCAACCACTAGCCCTTCAACCATTCCTCTCTTTCAGATGGATGTATGGTCAAATTTCCTGTGATGTCCTGTAACAATGGTTTCATTCAGAACTCATCAGGCACTTGCTTCAACCCTCAATTGTAGGATTTTAGAGGATCATTGTTCCAGTGTGTGTGACCTAGCTTGTAATTGATATATTCAAACCACTGACTAATGTGTCCTTGGAATTGTGCAGAATTTCTTTGTTCAGTCAGGTGGTAGGAAGGTCAAGATAATTACACCTTAATGGATGGCACAGCATGAAAAGGTGAGTTAAAGGGCCTCTTTTAAAATCATAACAAGACAATGTCTGTGTGCATTGTAATTTTAAGACAACAGCAGAGATGGTGGGACATGACCAGTTTAGTGTGCATAAAATATCTTTCTGAGACTGCCAGCAACTTTGCTAGACTCCATCCTAAATGTGTGATTAAGTCCATCCTCTCAATATTGGGGAGTTCAGCCACTCTTCTCTTGTCCTTAGAAGTCCTGAATCCCAGTTTCCAACTATTTTCCATTGGGTTACCCGTGGAAAGAGATGACATCACAGCAGTGTTGGTGTGTTGTCTCCCAGTTCTAATTTCAGCTAACCCACTGCACAGTCCTGCATGCTCCTCTTCTCTGAAATGTCATTGGCCCTCTTGCAAGTGGATTCTAATGCCTTAGGTTGGTTACCCTAATCTGATATCTCCTGAGTCCAGATGAGTAGGAGTATCCTTAACGGTCATGCCCCTGAGGACTGTGCAAGGCTTGATGACCCATGTGTCCTCAGGCACTCTGCTTCTCTTCCTGGTCCTCTAACCGTGGTGGGGACATATTGCCTGCAGTGCATCCCCATTCTCAGGAAGTCATAATGCCCACTTCATCCGAGTGAGCACCTGTTGTTGTTGTGCACATGGACTATATGGCAACCTATTAGGTTTCAGCAGAGTCCCTTTTATTGGATGAAGTGGGATGTCACAAACGCAAGGGGATGTGCCCTCTACACACTGATTCTTCTTCTCCCTTGTTAAGGGTTTTGAATTGAATTTGTGGCCAATGAGAGACCCCTGGGTCTCCTATGCTTCATCTCTTCTCTTTCCAGCACAGCTGGATATGAACTTTACTTTCTTTTATATTTCTTTTTAAATATTCTCTTTAGTTGATGATGTACCGTTATTTTATTATTAACATGTGGCCCAGAGAATTGGACCAAACTTCTCATCCATGCTAAGCAAGGGCTTACCATGGAACCACAGCCAGAGCCCCTGAGCTTCTCTTGAAGTTTTCTCCACAGAAGTCAGATTCTGAAGTCATTCCAGTTGCCATGGGAACCCCTGAAGACATTGTCCTGTCATATGGCTTTTCTGTGACCTCAGACGGTTCATGAAGTGAAGCTGGGATGACAGCCAAGCCATTATTGAAAAAACATGATGCCCAAGGCCAACAACAAGCCCTGGAAATAGAAAAAACTCCATTCTCTGACATGAGTCAGAAGATTCCATTCCCTCCCAGACCAAGTTCCTGCATGCCAGCCCCTACAACTTTCCATATTACAGCTATTCTCTTTCTTACTAGCCTGTCCTAGGAACACTAGTTAGTAAATTAGTCTTTTCCTGAGTTTGTTCACAAACAGGTTAGCTGAATTTGGGGTGAAATGAAGGAAGGACAGATCAATGGGTAGGAATTTCTGCAAAAAAATCTCATGGCAGAGAATATTGACAGGAATTTCTGCAAACATAACTACTGGAAGTCTGAAAACTGAATGTGGATGATTTTTTCTCTGATCAAATATGATTCATGGATTTACACATCGTCTGTGAAATCAGCTCTTTCCATTCTCTATACATATTTACATACTGTGAATTGGCAAGTTGCTGAGATATTCCCTATTTAGGGAAACACACTTCTTCCCAGGAAAGAACAATGTCAAGCACCCACTCATCGGAGATGAAAATCAAGGTCAACACCTTCCATGGGGTATGACATTGGGCCAGCTGCTTAGAATTTACTCAAGGAAAATGGCAGGATAAATGAAAAGAAAGACACAGCTGTGAACATTTCTTGATGGTATGGGTTTGGAATTCAGGTCTGAAAGATTCCCTCAATTTCTTTTTGTGCAAAGGATCAGAGCATAAAACTTTCCCAACAAGGGCCTACTGCTCCCTCTGCCATATGCATCCATGGTCCCCTCAGATTTTTGCCTATTCATTGAGGATCTATAAGTCTCTTGTTCCATAAGGAACAGGAAAAAATCTTTGTCTCCTCATGACTCCCTTGACATTGGGATATGACCAGAAACAAGGTTTCTGGCTGGATTGTTCTCCAAAGACATGTACAGAATTTGATAGAAATTCCTTGGATTTGCCTTGGGGTGGTTTTCCTTCAAAGCATATTACATAGTCAGGCCTGCAGAATATGCAGTCATTTACCTTGTGGAGCCTCTTTAGATCATGCCAACCCTCCAGTATCTCAACCTTTCCTCCACTGTTCAATCAAGTGAACAGACAATGTTTGGATAAGTCTTGGATTTAGTTGCAAGCCCATTCTAAAGAGATTATTCAGCAAGCAGCTGTGGTGAGAGGAAAAAGCTTCCCTGAAGACCTAGATTTCTTAAAAGTCAGTATTTTGGAAGAGGAGACAGCAAAGGAGGGCAAAGTTTGCAATGGTCTCTTTAGTATGCTGGCAACAGTTTAGCATCAGGTAATTCTACAAGATGAAAAACCGCACCAAGGACTAAAATGGATTTTTCAGCATTTTCAGATTTGAAATTAAGATTGAGCAAGTATTGGGACCTCATTTTTGCCTTTCGGAAAGGATTGACCTACCAAATACCACAGATACGAATATTTGCCAAGGAGGAGCAGACTGTGATGCACTGCCATCTCTCTGTATAATTAGTGGGATTCCACACCACAAAATTATCCAACCCAACCAGAATGTCAACTTGAGAACCAAAAGATATGGACAAACCAGAGCTGCAAATCACCCTGGGTTTACTCAATTTGGTAGGATTTTTTATTTATAGTTACAATTCTTTAAAGACTTCTACAGATTGGCCCTGAAAGCATTCGCTAAGTTCCACTGATATCTTTCATCAGCCACAGAGACTATGTAATGCCTGTATCATTCAAGATCCATGATCATTTCAAATGAAGCATTTTTTCAGACTTTTCTTCATTTTGGGTGATGCCTTAAGAGATGCTCTTTAAGGATGTGTGAAGGACAGTATGTTCTGACTTTATCAAGGAAATGAGAAAGATTTGATTTTGATATAAATGGAGGAATGACCATGAAACCCTATTTCAGTAATTGTATTGTGGAAATTTAATCAGGAAAATAATTTACCTGGGAGGATTGCTGTGGATGCCTTTAATTCCTCCAAATAAGGATTTGGATTGTAGAAAATCTGTAGGATCTCCTTTTCTTGAGCCCTAAGTCCTATCACACATTTCATACTTCCGTTGTTCTCTCTGTTTTTCCAGTTCAGATTTCACAAGTACGGTGTATTAATTGTTGATTCGTTAAAGAGATGTTTTTGTTTAGATTTGTGATGATGTGCTGCCCTCATTTCTCCAGGGGAATCACTCAGTGTTCCATATGAAAATCAGTAGTAGTGTAATTTGAAGTGCTTGGGTGTAAGTGCAGTGTTGAGGGATGGCCTTTCCTTCCAGCTCATATACCAGGAAATCTAAATTTTCATATGCTTAATGAGGTATCCCTTGTAAGCTTCAGGTTGGAGTCAGCAATGGGGGAGACCATTAGATCCTCAGGAATTGTGCCTGTGCTCAGTAACTATCCTTGTTTACAGATCGATTTGGCCCCTACTTTTTAATGTGTTTGCACAGCACATTGAAGAAGAAGGAAGTTCCTGGAATGTTTGGGAAGCCACTCACAGAATCACTTCCCAGAATTCAGCATCCTCTCCATAACCCGTCTGCATTTAGTGCAAAAGACATAACTTTAATTCTCCTTGTATGAATATTCAACCTCCAACCCTTTTACCATTCCTGTCTTTCAGATGGATGCATGTTCAAGTTTCCTGTTATGTCTTGTAACAATCTGCTCATCCAGAACTCATCAGGCACTTGCTTAATCCCTCAATTGCAGGATTTTGGAGGATGATTATTCCTCAAGGTGTGACCCTATCTTGTAGTTGATATTTTAAAGCCACTTGTTAAGGTGTCCTTGGAAATGTGCAGAACTTCTTTGTTCAGTCAGGTGGTAGGTAATTCAAGATAATTACACCTTAAGTGAAGACACATTTTGAAAAATGTTTCAGCATCAAAGGGTGAGTTAAAAGACCTCATGAAAAATCATAGCAAGACAATGTCTTAGTGCATTGTAATTGTAAGGCAATAGCAGAGGTCATGGGACCTGAACTGTGGAGTGCACATAGAATGTCTCTCTGAGACTGCCAGCAACTTGTTAGACTTCATCCTAAATATTAGTGATTAAGTACCCCCTCTCAATATTTGGGAGTTCAGCCACTCCTCACTTGACCTTAGAAGTCCTGAATCCCAGTTTCCAGCTGTTTCCTGTTGGGTTATTTATGGAAAGAGGTGGCATCACAGCAGAGTTGGTGTGTTGTTTCCCTGTTCTAATTTCAGCTAACACACTGCACTACCCTGCATGCTTCTCTTCTCTGAAATGTCATTGGCTCTCCTTGCAAGTGGATACTAATGCCCTATGTTGGTTACCCTACTCTGATATCTCCTGAGTCCATACTAGCAGGCATATCCCCAAAGGGTCATGCCCCTGGGGACTGTGCAAGGCTTGGTGACCCATGTATCCTCATGCACCCCGCTTCCCTCCCTGGTTCTCTATTCCTGGTGGGGACCAATTGCCTGCAGTGTATCCTCATTCCAGGGAAATCATAATGCCCACTTCAGCCGAGTGAGCACCTGTGTTGTTGTGCACATGGACAATATGGCAACCTATCAAGTTTCAGCAGTCCCTTACCTTGGATGAATTGGGATGTCAAAAACCCAAGGGGATATGCCCTGTACACACCCTGCTTCTTCTTCTCCTTTGTTAAGGGATTAGAATTGAATTTGTGGTGAATGAGAGATCCCTGGGTTTCCCAAGCTTCATCTCTTCTCTTCCCAGCACAGCTGAGTATGTGCTTTACTTCCTTTTATGTTTCTTTTAAAATATTATTCTTTTGAGTTTTGATGGACCCTATTTTATTATTGACATGTGGTGGTGAGAATTGGACCCAGTGCCTCACACATGCTAGGCAAGTGCTTACCATGGAGTCACAGCAGAATCCCTGAGCTTCTCTCAGAGTTTCCTCCACAGTAGTTAGATCCTGAGGTCATTCCAGTTGCCATGGCAACCCTGAAGCCATTGTCCTGTCATATGACTTTTCTGTGACCTCAGATGGTACATGCAGTGAAGCTGGGATGAAAGCCAAGCCATTCTTGAAACAACATGTTGCACAAGGCAAGCAAAAAGGTCTGGAAATAGAAAAAACTCAATTCCCAGACCTGAGCCAGAAGATTCCTTTCCCTTCCAGCCCAAATTCCCCCATGTCAGCCCCTACCACTTTCCATATTAGTGTTCTCCTCTTTATTACTGTCCTCTCCTAGGAAACCTGGGGAGTAAATTAGTCTTTTCTTGAGTTTTCTCACAACCAATTTAGTAGCATCTTGTGGAGATATGAAGGAATGACAGATCAATTGGTAGGGCTTTCTGCAAAAATCTCATGGCAGAGAATATTGACAGGAATTACTGCAAACATAATAACTACTGGAAGTCTGAAAACTGAATGTGGATAATTTTTTCTCTGATCGAATATGATTCATGGATTTATACATCGTCTGTGCAATCAGCTCTTTCCATTCCCTATACATATTTACATACTGTGCATCAGGGAAATGCTGAGACATTCCTTATTGAGGAAAACACACTTCTTCCCAGGAAAGAACAATGTCAAGAACCCACTCATCAGAGGTGAAAGCCAAGATCAACACCTTCCATGGGGTATGATGTTGGGCCAGCTGATTAGAATTTACTCAAAGAAAAGGCCAGGAGAAATGAAAAGAAAGACACAGATATGAACATTTTTTGATGGTATGGGTTTGGATCAGAGCATAAAACTTTTCCAACAAGGACCTACTGCTCCCACTGCCATATGCATCCATGGTCCCCTCATATTTTTGCCTGTTCATCGAGGAGCTACAAGTCTCTTGTGCCATATGGAATGCAGGGAAGAATGTTTGTCTCCTCATGACTCCCTAGACATTGGGATAAGACCTGAAACAAGGTTTCTGGCTGGATTGTTCTCCAAAGTTATCTACAGAATTTGAAGGAAATTCCTTGGATTTGCCTTGGGGTGGTTTTCCTTCAAAGCACATTACACAGTCAAGCCTGCAGAACAGGCAGTCATCTATCATAAGGAGTCGCTTCAGATCATGCCAACCCTCCAGTATCTCAACTTCTTCTCCAATGTTCAATCAAGTGAACAGAAAAAGTTTGGAGAAGACTTGGATTTAGTTGCAAGTCCATTCTAAAGAGAGTATTCAGCAAGCAGCTGTGGAGATAGGAAAAAGATTCCCCATAGACCTAGAATTCTTAAAAGTTGTTGTTCTGGAAGAGCAGACAGCAAAGGAGGTCAGCGTTTGCAATTGTCTCTTTAGTATGCTGGCAGGAATTTTGCATCAGGCAATTCAACAATATGAAGAACTGCACCACGGACTAAAATGGATTCTTCAGCATTTTCAGCTTTGAAATTCAGGCTGAAGACATATTGGGACCTCATTGTTGCCTTTCACAAAGGATTGACCTTCCAAATATCACCAACACTAATGTTTTAGAAGGAGAAGCAGTCTGGTATGCACTGCCATCTCTCTGTAAAGGTAGTGGGCTTGCACACCACAATATTATCCAACTCTACAAGAATATCAAGTTGAAAACCAAAAGATATGGACAAACCAGAGCTGCACATTGCCCTGGGTATACTCAATTTGCTGTGATATTTATATTTATAGGTACCATTATTTAAAGACTTCTACAGATTGGCCCTGAATGCATTAGTTAAGTTCAACTGGCATCATTAATCCGTCACTGAGGCTATATAATGCCTGGTTTCCCTGCATCACTCAGATACATGATCATTATAAATGAAGCATTTTCTCAGTCTTTTCTTCATTTTGGGTGATGCCTTAAGAGATTCTGTGTAAGGATGGGTGAAGGATGGAATGTTCTCACGTTATCAAGGAAATGAGAAAGATTTGATCCTGATATAAATGCAGGAATGACCCAAGAAACTCTATTTCAATAATCCTATTGAAGAAATGGAATCAGTGAAATAAGTTACCTGGAAGGATTGATGTGGATACCTTTAATTCCTCCAAATAAGTACTATGATTGTAGGAATGCTGTATATTCTCCTTTTCTTGTGCCCTAAGTAGTATCACATAATTCATACTTCCTTTATTCTCTCTGTATTTCAAGTTAAGATTTCACAAGTACTGTGTCTTCATTGTTCATTCCTAACAGATATGTTTTTGTTTAGATTTGGGATGATGTACTGCCCTGATTTATTCCAGAGGAATCACTCAGTGGTCCATATGAAAATCAGTAGTAGTGTAATTTGAAGTGCTTGGGTGTAAGTGCTGTGTTGAAGGGTGGACATTATTTCCAGATCATATGCCAGGAAATCTAAATTTGCATATGCTTAATGAGGAATCCATTGTAAGCTTCAGGTTAGAGTCAGCAATGGGAGAGACCATTAGTTTCTCAGGAATTGTGCCTGTGCTCAGGAACTATCCTTGTTGATAGATCCATTTGGCGCCTCCTTTTTCACTGTATTTGAATAGCACTTTGTGTCAGGTTGAACTTGGGCAGCTGCAGGGGGAGAGAGCAAGGTCACCTAGCAAAACACTGTGCCAGAAGTAACCAATGAGGCAGAACTGCTGACTCTAAGGATCACCTTGGGTCCACCTTTTCTTGGGCAGGACCCTTGACCCCTTCCTCTGTATAAAAGCCCTGAGCAGCCAAAGCCACATATTTCTTCTGGCTCTCCCACCCCACCTTTCACCCTGGGGGCCTGTAGATTTCACCCGGACACAGACTCTAATAAATCTCAAGCCACTACTTTTGTCTGACTCTGGTGAACCTGCCTGGTGAGCTTATTCCTTTGGCCAACCACCATCTTTGGGTACTTTACATTTTGAACCTCAAGGAAGTTCCTGGAATGTTTGGGAGATGACTCACAGAATC
This sequence comes from Glaucomys volans, assembly GCA_020662805.1. NCBI lineage: Eukaryota > Metazoa > Chordata > Mammalia > Rodentia > Sciuridae > Glaucomys > Glaucomys volans. The sequence goes on along the minus strand of JAJEJO010018812.1, from coordinate 4,791 downwards.
CCTTCCCAGAATTTGGTTTCCTCTCCAACACCCATCTGCATTTATTTCACAAGACATACCCTTCAATCCTCCCTGTTTGAATATTCGACCTCCAGCCATTCTACCATTTCTCTATTTCACTGGATGCATGTTCAATTTTCCTGTGATGTCCTGTAACAATGTGCTCATCCAGAACTCATCAGGCACTTGCTTCATCCTTCAATTGTAATATTTTGGAGGATCATTGTACCTCGGTGGGTGACCCTACTTTGTAGTTGAGATCTTCAAGCTACTGGTTAAAGTGTCTTTGGAATTGTGCAGAATTTCTTTGTTCAGTCAGGTGGTAGGGAGGTCAAGATCATTATACCTTAAGGGATGACACATTTTGAAAAAAGTTTCAGCATCAAAGGGTGAGTTAAAGGGCTTCATGGAAAATCATAGCAAGACAATTTCTGAGAGCATTGTAAATGTAAGACAACAGCAGAAATAGTGGAACCTGGCAGGTGGAGTGAGCATAGAATGTCTCTCTGTGATTGCCAGAAACTTGCTAGACTCCATCCTACATATTAGTGGTGTAGTCTCTCCTCTACACCTTGGGAAGTTCAGCCACTCCTCCCTTGATGTAAAGAAGTCCTGAATCCCAGTTTCCAGCTTTCTCATGTTGAATCATTCATGGAAAGAGGTGGCATCACAGCAGAGTTGGGGTGTTTTTTTCCCATTTCTAACTTCTGCTAACCTACCACACTGCCCTGCATTCTCCTCTTCTCTGAAATGTCATTGGCCCTCCTTGGAAAATGATGTTAATGCCCTCTGCCAGTTTCCCTACTCAGAAATCTACCAAATGAGCCCAGACCAGCAGGAGTGTCCTTGATGTAACATGACCCTGGGGTATGTGCTTGGATTGGTGACCCACGTGTCCTATGGCACCCCCACTTCTCTCCCTGGTCCACTATTCATGGTGGGGACCAATTGCCTTCAGGGTGTCCCCATTTTCAGCAAGTCATAATGCCTACTGTGACTTAGTGATCACATTTTGCCCATGAGCACATGGAAAATATGACACCCTATCAGGTTTCAGCAGGGTCCCTTATCTTGGATGAAGTGGGATGTCACAAACCCAAGAGGATACGCCCTCAACACACCCTGATTCCACTTCTTCCATGTTAAGAGTTTAGAGTAAAATTTGTAGCCAATCAGAGATCCCTGACCCTCCCCTGTTTCATCTGTTATCTTTCCAGCAGAGCTAGGTATGAACTTTAATTTTTTTAATTTCTTTTTAAATATTATTTTTTTAGTTGTTGTTGGGCCTTTATTTTATTATTCATATGTCATGCTGAGAATCGAATCCAGTGCCTCACACATGCTATGAAGTGCTCTACCATGGAACCACAGCCACAAGCCTGAGCTTTACTTGAAATTTCCTCCACAGTAGCCAGATCCTGAATTATTTTTGTTCCCATGGCAACCTGAAGCCATTTTGTTGCCATATAGCCTTTCTGTGACTGCAGGTGTTATATGCAGTGCAGCTAGGATGACAGCCAAGCCATTCATGGAAGTAAATGTTGCTCAAGCCCAGCAAGAAGCCCTGGGAAGAGAGAAAATATTTCATTATCTTACATGAGCCCGAAAATTCCTCACCCTTCGAACCACATGCCCCCATGCCAGCCCCTACCACTTTCCAAATTAGAGTTCTCCTCTCTGTTACTTTCATGTCCCATGAACACTGGGAAACAAAGTAGTCTTTCCTTGAGTGGTCCAAAACCAGGGTAGCAGCATTTTGTGGAGCAATGAAGTTATGACAGTTCAATGGATACAGCTCTCTGAAAATAATCTCATGACAAGGAATACTGACAGTAGTTCCTGCAAACATAACTACTGGAAGTTTAAAAACTAAATGTGGATGATTTCTCTCTGATCACATATTTACAGGATTTACAAGGATTTACAGATACTCTGAGAAATCACCTCTTCCCATTCCCTATACATATTTGCACACTATGCATCAGGAAGATGCTGAGACATTCCCTAAATAGTGAAACAGACATTTTCCCAGGAAAACAAATTTTTCAAGCACCTCTTATCAGAGTTGAAAGTCAAGGTTAGCGCCTCCCATTGGCCCAGCTGCTTAGAATTTACTCAAGGAAAAGGCCAGGAGGAATAAAATGGAAGACACAGGTGTGACTATTTCTCAATTATACAGGTTTGGTGTTCAGATATAAAAGATTTCCTCAATATCCTTTTGTGCAAAGGATCAGAGCATGAAATTTTTCCAACAAAGCCCTACTGCTCCCACTGCCATATGCATCCATGGTCCCCTCATATTTTTGCCTGCTCATTGAGGAGCTACAAATCTCTTGTTCCTTGAGGAATAGAGGGATAAACCTTTGTCTCCTCATGAATCCCTAGGCAATGAGATTTACCTAAAACAAGGATTCTGACTGGATTTTTCTCCAAAGACATCTACAGAATTTAATACAAATTATTTGGATCTGCCTTGGGGTGATTTTCCTTCAGAGTATATCACAGAGTCAGGCCTGCAGAATGGGCAGTCATTTACCTTAAGGAGCCTCTTCAGATCATGCCAATCCTCCAGTATCTCAACCTTTCCTCCACTGTTCAATCAAGTGAACAGAAAACGTTTGGATAAATCTTGGATTTATTTGCAAGGCCATTCTAAAGAGATTATTTAGCAAGCAGCTCTGGTTAGAGGAAAAAGCTTCCCCAATGACCTAGATTTCTTAAATGTCGGTATTCTGGAAGATGAGACAGCTCAGAAACACAGAGGTTTCAGTGGTCACTTTAGTATACTGGCAACAGTTTTGCACCAGCAAATTCTACAAGATTAAAAGCCACACTACAGGCTAAAATGGATTCTTCAGCATTTTCAGTTTTGAAAGTTAGATTGAGCACATATTGGGACCTCATTGTTGCCTTTCAGAAAGGAATGACCTTCCAAATACCACTGACACTAATGTTTGCATAGGAGAAGCATTCTGAGGTTCACTGCCATCGCTCTGTAAAAGTAGTGGGCTTCTACACATGAAAATTATCCAACACACCAGAATATCTACTTGAAAACTGAGAAATTTGAACAAAAAAGAGCTGCAGGTCACCCTGGATTTTCTCGGTTTGTTGTGCCTCTATGTTTATTTATTCCACTTATTAAAGATTTCTACAGATTGGCACTGAATGTATTATTAATTTCTGCTGATATCATTCATTAGCCACAGATGCCTGATTTCCCTGTATCAATCAAGTTCCATGTTTATTTCAAATGAAGCATTTTCTCAGACTTTTGTTCATTGTGGGTGATAACTTAAGAGATTCTGTGTAAGGATGTGTCGAAGATAGTATGTTCTTACTTTATCAAGGAAATGTTTTGAGAATGTTTTGATTCTGCTGAGTGCAGGGATGATCAAAAAAACCCTATTTAAAGTAATGCTATAGAGGAAATGGAATCAGAGACATAAGTTACATGGAAGGATTAGTGTGGATGCCTTTAATTTCTAAAAATGAGGACTTGAAATGTAGAAGTGCTGTAGGGTCTCCTTTTCTTGTGCCCTACGTCATATCACACAATTCGTACTTCCATTATTCTCTCGGTTTTTTCACGTAAGGATTTTACAAGTACTGTGTCTTCATTGTTGATTCATAAGAGAGATGTTTTTGTTTAGATTTGCAATGTTGTACCACAGTTATATTTCCAGAGGAATCATTCAATGATCCCTATGAAAATCTGTAGTTGTGGAATTTGAAGTGTTTTGGTGTATGTGCTGTGTTGAGGGAAGGTCTTTTCCTCCAGCTTATATGACAGAAAATCTAAATTTGCATATACTTAATTTGGTATCCCTTGTAAGCTTCAGGGTAGAGTCAGCAATGGGAGAGACCATTAGGTTCTCAGGAATTGTGCCTGTGCTCAGGAACTATTCTTGTTTACAGATCAATTTCACCCCTACTTCTTACTGTATTTCCATAGCACTTTGACGCTGAAAAAAGTTTCTGGGATGTTTGGGGAAACCACTCACAAGGAAAACCTCTTTCAGAATACCTTCCCAGAATTTGGTTTCCTCTCCAACACCCATCTGCATTTAGTGCACAAGACACACCCTTTAATCCTCCCTGTTTGAATATTCAACCTCCAGCCTTACTACCATTCCTCTCTTTCAGATTGGTGCATTTTCAATATTCTGTGATGTCCTATAACAATGTGCTCATCCAGAACTCATCAGACACTTGCTTCATCCCTCAATTTTAGGATTTTGGAGGATCATTGTTCCTCAGTGTGTGACCATAGGTTGTAGTTGGCCTCTTCAATCCACTGGTTAAATTGTCCTTGAAATGTGCATAATTTCTTTGTTCAGACAGGTGATAGGGAGGTCAGGAGTATTATGCTTTGTGTGAAGACAGATTGTGAAAAATGTTTTGGCATCATCACGTGAGTTATAGGGCCCCTGGAGAATCACAGCAAGATAATTTCTGAGTGAACCATAATTGTAAGACATCAGCAGAGGTGGTGGGCTCTGGTCTGTGGAGTGAGCATAGGATGTCCCTCCTAAATTGCCAGCAACTTTTTAGACTCCATCCTAAATATTTAGTAATGAACTCCCTCCTCTTCACATTGGGAAACTCAGCTACTCCTCACTTATACTTAGAAGTACTAAATCCCAGGTTCTGCCTAGGTCCAGTCCTAGGAGGGATCATGTTGCATCTTGGTGAGGGGAAGGCATCAGTGATGAGAATAAAGCATCACGGACTCAAAGATATGAAGCTTAGTTTTAAGTTTACTGCTTCACAGCAAAATTTTAAATCCAG
>JAJEJO010018770.1:0-12506 GCA_020662805.1 Glaucomys volans | reverse complement strand
AGCATGCATGAGGACCTGGGTTTAATTCCCAGTAGAACAAAAATACACAAATTGATTAAGTGATTACCTCTGCAAGGTATGTTAGGCAGTAGGTCTCTTCCACCCTTCTTTCCTTAAAACTCTAAATGCAACGAACAAAGTGCCAGAGTCTCCATTGGCCTAGTGGCGTATTAGACTGTATGCACATATACATGGAGACAGGAGCTCTGAACAATGTGTTTCACAATTTATTTTATTTGGAAATAAAAGTTTGTTCTACATAATCAGCCATCCTCAAAAACAATAATCCTTTGAAACAGCAGCCAGTTTCAAACCCCACTCCAGTGCTACCCTAATAGAATCTATTAAAATAGGACCCAGATATGTGTACTGGATTTTAACTTGGCAGTATTGGTTAGAATGTGGGGCAGGAGAAAATATCATGTATCTCTGGTAAACGTAAAGATTGGCTCAGCTACTACAGAGAGTAACCTGGAAAGCAATCCAGTAAAGTTGAGAATACGCATATCCTATCACTAGCAGTTTCCATTCTAGATATATTCTGAGAAATTCTCACATATGTGTCCAAGGAGACATACAAGGACATGAATTGCATCATGATTTGAAATAGCAAAAAACTAGACATAGCAATTATCCACTTAGAATAGAGTCTAGAATATTTATACAGCTGGGTGCAGTGGCTCATGCCTATAATCCCAGCAACTCAAGAGGCTGAGGCTGGAAGATCTCAAGTTTGAGGCCAGCCTCAGCAACTCAGCAAAGCCCTATCTCAAACTGTAAAAATAATTAAAAAGGACTGGAGATATAGCTCAGTGGTAGAGCTCCTCTGGGTTGAATCCCAGTATAAAAAACAAAAAATAAATAAACATACACACACACACACACACACACAGTGGGATAATATATTACAGTCCTTTATAGTTTAATATTACTATATTATAAAGAATGGATTAGCTCTGTAAGTATCACATGGATAAATCTCAAAATGGTGTTGAAGAAAGATGCTGCAGAAAAATATGTATACTATTTACATATTTAAACTCAAATTTTATATATCATGTGGTAAAATATAAATACGTGTGGACAGAATTTCTACCATCTTTAAAAGAAATCAGTTATCTCTGGGGATATGTGAGATGGAAGGGCCTTCTCTTACAACTAAAATATTTTATTTAAAAATATTTTTAAAATATGGTAAACCAACGTTATTTATTAAATCCAGATGATGGACATAGGACTGAGGGGCATGGACACGCATTGCAGAAGGATCTCTTAAAGTTCTTAGGATTCTCAATTTTGGAAAATAAGTTTGTTCTGTATAATCAGTCATCCTCATAAACACAAAGGACGCTAGTGTGCCCTTTTAGTAATGTGTGCTGGTTGAGATGGTTCATTCATGGGAAAGCTATTGTAAAGGCCCACTTATAATCTCTTACCCAGGTTCCCTTGTGATGTCCTAGATTTGTGAGTACCCTCAACAGTCAGATGTGCAATAGGATGAAGATAGGAATTGGTTCACATGTGGAGATAATTATTATAATTACATCCAGAAATTCCCGAAGTGAAAATCAGATATAATTTTTAATGCAGTTATCCATGCCCGCACCATCTGAGAATATGATACGGTAGTTCTGAGGTGAGGTCCTGGAATCTATTTTTAAAAGGCTTGCCAAGAGATTCTGATGATTAGCCAGGTTTGAGAAATGATAACGAACCATGGTTATGTTCTACGAATGTTTTCAAAGAAGTTGGGCAGAGGCCAAGGAGAAAAAGAAGCAGGAAAATTAAAGGAGAAAAGGGAGGAAGAAGGAAGGGAAGTCAGGACATAGTGAGCCTTCAAACCTAGCTCAAATACTTCCTAGTATATTCCTCCTGGACTTCTCCAGCCTTGAATCGTCTCTCATCCCCTGAACTTTGCCAGAACTCTAATTATGTATAGCAGTAATTTAGCAATTTTTATGTACTTCTCTGCACATTGCTAAAATGGGCTATTGTTTATTCAAGAGGCTTAGGTCTTATTTCTTAAATTAGGCTCTATAAGCTTCAGGACCAAGACCATGTCTTGTTCACCTTGGTATTTTCTATGGTGTCTAACACAATGCTTCACACAGAGAAAGCAGTCAAGCATCATAATTCAAATATAAGATCAAAAAGTTCATAAATGTGACAGGATACAAGATCAATATATAAGACTCAATTGTATTTCTACAGATTAGCATTGAAGAATCTGAAATGAAATCCAATGCAATTCCTATCAAAATCCCAACTTTATTTTTTGCAAAAATTGACTATCTGATCCTAAAATTCACATGAAAGGACAGCTCAGAATAGGTCCAACCACCATGAAGATGAAGAATGCAATGAGAAGATGTGTAGTTCCCAATTTCAAAACCTACAACAAAACTACAGTAATCAGATATAAGGTGTAATGATACAAATATAGATTACTAAAATAGAATTTAAAGCTCAGAAATAAACCATCACATTTATGGTCAATCAGAAAAAGTTTTTTTTCTGGTACTGGGACTTTAACCCAAGGATGCTCTACCACTTAGCTGCATCCCTTTTATTTTTTTATTTTGAGGCAGGGTCTCACTAAGCTGCCCAGGATGGCCTTGAACTTGGGATCCTCCTGCCTCAGTCTTCTGAGTGCCGGGATCTATAGGCATGCACTGCTGCATTCAACTCAACTGAATTTTTAACAAGGGTGCCATTTAATGAGGAAATAATTTTTTTCAACAAAGATGCTGGGACCACTGGATATTCGTGTAAAAGAATGAAGTTGGACCCTCCAAACACTATGCCAAAAAAAAAGAATTTAACTCAAAATGGATTATAGACCAAAATGTTGAAACTATAAAACTGGGATCTCACAAAAATAGGAGAGAGTCCAATAGAGTAGAATAAAGGGATAGAGAGGGAGAGAGAAGGGGAAGACATAGGGAAGCACTGAGGTACAACATCTACCATATATATGTAGGACTCATGTGGTAAGTTCATACATGAACACAGCAATCTATATATATATATATGTGTGTGTGTATATATGTGTGTATATATACATAATTATAATGCACTAAAATAATAATAATAACAATAACAATAATATAACAATAGAAAGGAGAGCAACAGAGTAGAGAAGTAGATGAGGGAGGGAGGATGGGAGGGAAAAGGAAGGTATTAAGGAATGAGATTAATCAAATTATGTTAGGTGCATGTATGAATATAGTATAATGAATCCCACTATTTTGTCCAATTAAAATGCATCAATAAAAATCATTATTAAAAATTATAAAACTGGGCCTGTGGCTCAGTGGTAGAGCATATGCTTAGCACATGTGAGACTCTGGGTTCAATTCCCAGTACATACATACATATATACATACATCCATATCCTAGAAGAAAACATTGGAGTAAATCTTCATGACCCTGAATTTGGTGATGGTTTCTTAGATGTGTCACCAAAAGCAGAAGTGACAAAATTTTTAAAATAAATAAATTGGACTTCAAAAGTAAAAACCTCTATGCTTCAAAGGACACCATCAAGAAAGTGGAAAGGCAACCACCTGCAGAATGGGAGAATATCTTTATAGATCATCTACCTGACAAAGGGCCTTATATCCAGAGTACATGAAAACCTATCACAACTCAATCATATATGAATAATCCAATTAAAACATGGGCAAGGAACATTCCTCCAAAGAATATATACAAAGGACCACTATGTATATGAAGAGCTGCTCAACATCATTAGTCATTAGAAAAATACAAGTCAAGATCACAATGAGACACCTTTTCACACCCACAAGAAAGACTGTAATAAAAACAGATGATAACAAGTGTCATTGAGGATATAAAGAAATCAGAACCCTCATGTCCCCAGTGGATGTGTAAAATGGTGCAGTCACTTTGGAAAACAGTTTGGCAGTTTCTCAAAATACTGAACCAAATAGTTACCAAATTACTCAGCAATTCCTTCGTAGGCATACACATACCAAAAGAAATGAAAACATAACATCCACATAAAAACTCATACATGAATGTCCATAGAAATACTATTTATAATGGACAAAAAGTGGAAGCAATCCATGTCCCTTGACAGAAGAGTAAATAAACAAAATGTGGCATATCCACATAAAAAACAAAAGATGATCAGATATAGGCTACAATTGGATGCACTTTGAAAACATTATGTTAAGGGAAAGAAACTGGTTACAAAAGACCACATAACATATGATTCTACTTTAATGTCCAGAATGGGCAAACGTATAGAGAAAGAAAGTAGATGAGTGGTGGGCTAGGGCTGGGGTGGGTTAGGACTGGGATGGGGTAGAAGGAGGCTGGAATGAGGAATGGTTGCTGATGGATGTAAAGTTTCTTTTCAGCATATTGAAAATGTTCTAAAATCAGATAGTTGGGATGTGTCAATTCTATGAAAATGGTAAAAACAAATTGAACCATATGCCTTAAATCAGAGATTTTTATATATAAAATATACCTTGATAAAGTTATAAAAGAAATAGAACATCAATAACCCAGTTTTGAACTCTAGCTCAGTTAATGTGAATGAACATACCAAGTTCATTCCCCGCTCTGGATCTTGGTTTTTGCTGTTACCCTAAGTCTTTGAAATGTTGGCTTCTCATCAGTTAGGGCTTCTTCAGAATCCCTCCTCCAGTGTTGTCAATCTCCCCCACCCCTGTCAATCACTATTAATTATCTTATTTAATTTTTTATAGTGTTAATCACTATCTGAAAACATCTTAGTTCTTTTTTCATTTTCTTTTTCATTTTTTACAGATTTCATTTTGATTCCTTGTACACATATGGGGTACAAATTTTCATTTTTATGGTTGTGCATGATGTACATTCATATCATTCTTGTCAATCACACATGTACATAGGATAATGATGTCTGTCTCATTCCACCATTTTTCATCTTAGTTCTTAGTCCAATAGTTTCTCATCTGTCTCTCCCAGTGGATGAGCTCCATAAGAATAGGGACCTAATCTAGTCAAAATTCTATACCTACGTCTAAAATAGTGTCTGTTGCACAGAATTCAATAATTTTATTAGATGTTGAGTAAATGGATGGTGGTTAATCTCCAAGTGTCACTTAATCTCTTTAAATCTTCATGTCCTAGGTAAAAAATGGCATTATAATAACAATTACACTTAATCCATTGCATTCTCATGAGGATTAAATAACAACATATATAAAAAACATAGCTCAATGTAGATGCTCAATAAATGTTAATAATAATTATTGTTACTATTTCCACCACCACTACTAGTCTATAATTAAAATGCTCCAGATCTGGATAATAAGTACTTGAACTAAGGATTTTCAATGGAAAAGGATGTTTGGGTCCCACCTTCAAGACTGGACAAGCTTTGTACTCAAGAACCCTAGAATTTGGCTCCTCCTTCAACTCACTCAATGAATAATAGCTATAGTTTTGTTGTTGTTGTTGTTGGTGGTGGTGGTGCTGGGGTTCAAACCCAGGGCCTTGTACCTGCTAAGGATATGTTCTACTATTGGCTACCCATCCCAGGCCAATATCTATAACTATTATTGTGATCACCTGCATTATAAAGAAAGAAACTTTTCTTTTTTAAATAAAGAAGGAAAAGGAAGGAGAAAAGAAAGGCTAAAGAAAAAAAAGACCCTAAGAGAAAAGAAAAGAAGAGAATGGGTTGATCTATGTATTGAGCATAATCTACTTTTTATTCACTTATTATATATTCCTCTTGAATGTAGTATCTATTGAATACAAATATAGTAGCCACTTAATTTTGACTCTTCCTTGTTGACTTAAAAGATCCATGTCATGAAGTTATTGAAGCATAAATGTGATTCACCTGAGGAGCGAGTCGGTTTCACATAGCTAGGAAATGGCTTTTATTACTGATCAGCATCCACAACTAGACTTATCACATTTTGATGAGTAACCCTCATTAAAAGTCAAAGTCATAGAAAGCTATGCTTTACTGTCTTTTGTAAAAGAAATGATATGATATAGTGGCATATCAATCATAAAAATTATGGTTATGCTGCAAGAACAAATGACCCCAAAATGTCAGCAGCTTACAAGAGTAGTGTATGCCTCATTCATGCTTGCCCACTGTAAGTCAGCTGTGGCTCTGCTCCAGCTTGTCTTCGCTCCGAGGTCCAGACTGATGGAGCAGCTATTATCTGAAACATCACTGGTTGTCATGGAGAGGGAAAAGAAAGATGGTGAACCAAACTCTGCCCCAGACTGACCCACATCACTTCCATCCACATTTCATTGGCCAAAGCAGCCAGGGAAGAAGGCACAGTCTTCCAAAAGGGAGAGAAAACAGAGGGAGAAACCTGGAATGTTTAGAAAAGAGAAACACAACCTACCAAAAGTTGTCTTCACACAATTTGGAACTTGGAAAAAAAATGCCCAAAGGGAGTTTCTCTTTTAAATTTCAATGATGCTCTTTTGGGCACGGAGGAAAATAATAAGCACATCTGAAATGGGATTACAAGTACAACATAATAAATTACTATATATGCAATATACTCTGGAGTTCCAAGATAAGAAAAAATACAAGTAAAAAATACAAATAAAGGAACAGTAGCCCTTTGAGAAGTCCAGATTTCTAGAGAATGTGGTTTACATGATGACTCTCTCAGACCTCTGCAGATTCTTCCTAGCCCTCCTAGTTTCTCTAGTCACAGGACAATTCCACTAACTTCTCTGGGGACTGAGGCATCCTGTCTTTCAGGAAATTGATGCGTTGTGCAATTCATGACTTTTTGGATGCTGGGAAAGAGCATATTCCTGACACTTGGTAACTATGAATTACAGTAGTCAACTCTTTGTGTTTCTAGGGCATGAAGAATTTGTTTACTAGCTTGCCTTGTGGGTGGGTTTTTTCCCCAAAATCTCAAGCTTGCAACTACTTATGGTTTCTTTAAGGATGTGTATTTGTTGTGAGCTGAATGGTGCCATCTTCCAACCCCAAGCATAGTGGGGTCCTATCCCCTGGTACCTTGAAATGTAATCTTATTTGTAGATAAGGTCTTTAAAGAGGAAATTAAGTGAAAATGAGGCCTTTAGAGTGTGCCCTTATCCAATATGGCTGTTGTCCTTATAACAAGAGGAAATTTGGACCCACAGAGACAGAGAAGGCAAGGCTGTGCACACTCAGGAAAAACCATGTAAGGACATAGCAAAAGGCAACCACGTGCAGTCCAAGGAAAGAGGACAACAGAAGAAACCAAAGTTGTTTACATTTTGTCCTTGGACTTACAGCTTCCAGAATGGTGAGAAATAAATGTCTGTTTTCAAACCCCAGTCTATGGTGGTGTTATGGCAGCCCTAGCAAACGAACACAGTGGTTCTCTGGAGTGTATGACAATGACATGATGTATTTTAAGAGGTCTATGCTTTGAATTGTTGCTTATGCAGGAGTGGCGATGGTGGCATCTTTTCATCCCCCCTGTCAACAATGGTTAGAAACAGAAGAAATCTTAAGAAGCAAAAGTCCTATGCAGTGGTTGCCATGCACAGGCACTTGGGGCACCTTGGGCACGCCCTGTTCCCCAATCCGAAATAAGGTGAACACTTAGAAGAAAGTTTCTCCACAGCCTCAGGATTTTCATAAATTGGTAGAGATTAGTCCAGATGTGCTTAAAACCAGGGAAAATGTCATTTTAAATGATGTTTAATTACTGAGAATTCTTAATAACAGAGAAGGATGATTATATTGTAATTTAAAAATTCAGCATGCAAAATTAAGATGTATAGACAGAATCACCTTATTATTACAGAATCTGCATAGAAGAAAGCTTTTTCTTTATATATTGTCAGTTAATATCAGTTTTTTTTAAATGATGAGACTATGGGTTAGTTTTGCTTTCTTCTGAATACCTTTTTATATTTATTAATTTTTCATATTGAGCATTATTATTTTTATAATCACAAAATATGTTTATATTTTAAAGATTAAAAAATGGGAGCAGAGGGCTGGGGTCATGGCTCAGTAGTGGAGCACTTGCCTAGTATGTATGAAGCACTGGGTTCAATTCTCAGCACTGTACATAAATAAAATTAAGTCCATTGACAACTAAAAAATTATTTTTAAAAAATGGGAGCAGAGAATATATAACCCAATGCTAGAACTGAGAGTCATCTCAGGAGAGGCAGCTCTGGGCCTCATGTTAGATCTGAATGCCACTGAGAGCTTGTTGCCAACCTGTCCTAGGGATTTGGTTCTAGGACGCTCTCCCATGCCTGGAAATTCCAACTCATGTTTAGAACACTGACCCTACCTTCACATGTCTAGCCCCTGCCTCTGAACTTAGACTTTTCTTTCTGGATTCAAGCGTCCACTCCTTTCTCAACCAAAGATCTGACCCCACTTTCCTCCCTCCGTCATACTTTGCTCCCAATCTTTTGCACCCTGAGGCTGCCTTCAATGCCACCCAGACACCCATGCCCACCATGAGCAGAAATGGCTGGAAAGTAATAGGCATCAAATGAAGATGAAGGGAAGGAAGAAGGGAAATATTGGTTTGGCACTCCCTCTACTCCTCTTTTTGTTCTTCTTCCTTAGAAGACTCTCTAAATTTGATTGGTGAGTGTGCAAAGAATATACAGGGTATGCTCAACCTAGTCTCTTTCTTTCTTTCTCATAGGTGCCCATTGCCCACAGTGAGGATGTCACCTGGCTCTGCTCCTGTAGAGGGGCAGGGTCCCATTCCTACCCTACCACCACCCCAGTGTACATAAGCCTGTCCTGATAAAATGTTACCTGTGATAGAGTGAATTGTGAAACCTAATTATGGAAACCAATTAGCAGTCCTATTAGCTCTCATAATGAACAGGTTTTATCAATAATTGAGGTTATTAGGGACTAATGACAACTAATGACAACTCTCCCGAAATTTACATGTTAATATGCTAACCTCAACGAGGTGATAGTGTTTGGAGGTGGGGACTTGGGGACATGATTAGGCCATGAGGGTGGAACCTCATGAATGGGATTAATGTCTTTATGAAAGGGACCCCAGAGCTCTCTCACTCTTTCTCTGCCAGGCAAAGATACAGTGAGAAATTAACAGTTGGTATCTAGGTCCTCACCAGAACCTGACCATAATGGCATCCATCTTGGACTTCCACCCTCTAGAACTGTGAGAAATGAGTGTCTGTTGTTGATAAGCCACCAGTGCTTGGTTCCTTATTATAGCAACCTGAACATATCACCTGAGATAAATGCAAGAGTCTCCTGTCCATCTGCTCACTGTTTGATCTCCCATCTTGACCACAGCCAGGGATGGGAAATGGATAAAGGAAGCTATTAATAAGATCTCTTCAGGGACTCAAAAAGGAAATAAGTAACCAGGTACAGTGTCATAGGCCTATAATCCCAGCAATTCTGGAGGCTGAGCAGGAGAATTGCAAGACCCTATCTCAAAATAAAACATAAAAATGACTCAGGTTGTAGCTCAGTGGTAAAGCATCCCTGGGTTTAATCTCCAGTACCAAAAACATAAAAATAATAATTTAAGAGCCAACTCTGTTTCCAGCATTAAGAAAGGAACTTTACATGTTATTTTATTTAATCCCCACATCATCCTGTTATTTTCCCATATTAATATAAGGAAACTGAGACTCGAAGAAGTTAAGCAACTTAGCCCAGTTGTTGTATTTAGTAATTGGCACTTTCCTTTCTCAAGAGCTTGTCCTGGGTGCTAATTCTCGAAGACTGAGAGAGCAATCTTCATAAATACCTCATTATGATTAATGCCTGCCTTAATCACCAATGCAATATCCAAGAGAAGCAAAGATTACACAACCAAAAGACCAGGAGCAAAGAGATTAGCAAACTCCAGAGCAAAAATCATCTAGAAATCAATCTTCCCCTGGATTTCTTGGAGACTTTGGAACAAATGGCCTCCCCTCCCCCACAACATAAGATGTGGCTTCCCCAGTCATAAAATGACTCAACAACACCCAGTCCTACTTAAGCCAGACCACATGTCGCGTTTCTCTGAGACTGGCCTCAGCACTGCCCTTCACTCTTACTTCTCATTAAAAAGCAAACGTACGCCCTCTTGCCTCTGGTAGCATATGGAACAGTCATTTTAATGAATAATGGATCAGCCTAGCAATATACGAAAACCAGAAATAGAGAATTGATGAACAGAAAATGATGTTAAAATGTTAGCCATAGGTGGCTGACCCTTTAAGCAGACAAGCTGAAGAAGATGTTTGGATCTGACCCCTGAAGGACAGTCAGCTGGCCAGCAGAACCACAGTCACTCTCAGCGAGCCAGCAAATTCCCCAGAAGCCAAGGGACCAGGCAATGTTTACAGGAGCTCAAACCACTGCTACTTTCTTCTCAACAAAAACTCAGAAAGTACAAGGGCACCCCACAGGCCAATAAGCACATTCCTCATTGTCCTCCAGGGAAATTTGATGCTGGAAAAAATGGACCTTTTCCAAAAGAGTGGTTCAAGCCAGATGAGGAATTACAGAAAAGATGGCCATCCATGGAAAATACCCTGCCTCCAAATCCCTAATGTCTTCATTAGGCAACTGGAAACAGGCACACCAGCTGGTCTCTACTGCTTTGAAGCACTGTGGTACAGTAGAAAGAGCAAGGCTGTAGCCCTGGCGACAAGAGACTAGCCTTCCAGTCCCCGGCTCTGCCAAGTTTTAGCTGGGTGATCTTGGCAAAAACTCTTGACTTCTCTGGGCCTCACTTTCCTTGTTTGTTAAGTGAGATTGAACCAGACTATCATACCTTCTACTTCTAAATCCCTTCATCCTTTATCTAAAGTTCTTTCCTCAATGGATTAGCATCTTACATTTGAAGAAAATTAAAGCAGGTTCCTGAGTGTTATGCTTTTTGCAGAGATCCTGTTATTCCAGTGATCGTGCTCCCTCCTTTTTTTTTTTTTTAATTCTCCATTTGTTTCCTTTCTTGCACAAGATTAAACCAAAATTCTCCAGCATGGCATTCAAAGTTTTGCAAGACTGGTCCATGCTTATGTATCCAGTCACCCTCCCAGTCATGTATTTTATATTCTAGCAACTTCCCCATGATGTCCTTATTGCATTATCAAATATTTGTTGATATTTGTACTCTGTATTAGACACTCACATCTGTGTTTGCACAGTTTACTTGAATGTCATATATTAACTAGGATAGAGCTTGCTACAGTAACATATAAGCTATAAAATACTGATAGGTTAACACAATAGAAGGCTCTTTCTTAGCCATGTAATAAGCAAGGGTTTCTCTCAGGGACCCTCTATTTTCAGCTCTGCCATTCTCTTAGGTTCAGAGTCCTTTGCTTCCAGAGTTGGCAGCTGGGAAAGAGAAGGAAATGAAGGTACATCTCCTTCTTCACCTGACGCAGAAATGAGGCACATTACTTCTGCTCACATTCCTTTAATGACAACTGGTCTTCTGGCCCCACCTAAGTGTGGAGGATTGGAAGTCAGTTAGGTCATTTCCCATATCCCCATAAAATGTCACTGTGGAAGAACAGCACAAGTCTTTGTGGTCAACTGGGATCTCAGGCACTTCTACTTGTCCCCTTGGCAAATCCTTGTCTACCTTCAAACCTCAGTTCAAGTATCTCCTTTGTAAAGTTTTCCCTTGTAAAGGAGGACCTTTTCCTTGCCCACTAGACTTAGTACCTTACTCCATTAGAGCATTCATCATGTGGCCAGGTATAGTGGCACACATCTGTAATGCCAGCAGCTCCAAAGGCTGAGGCAAGAGGATTGTGAGTTCAAAGCCAGTCTCAGCAACTTAGCAAGGCCTTAAGCAACACAGCAAGACCCTGTCTCTAAATAAAATATTAAAAGTGTTGGGGATGTGGCTCAGTGGTTAAGCACCCCTGGGTTCAGTCTTACTACCCCCACTAAGAAAAGGAATCTGTCTTTAGAGTAGGGACCTAATATCTATTACTCTTAGCTCTGACTCCAGTGCCTACCAAACTGTCCTGGACATAGTAGGTACTTGACAAATATTTTGCAATGAATGTATGCATAAAGAAATGAATAAATCCATGAATGAAGACTACTCTCAACCCCAGGAGCCATACAGATACATAACTTGGATTATAAAAGGAAAACATGGATGGATCTGAAAAAAAAAATTATCAGAAACACTGGAAAAACAACTCAGAGTGCACATCAGGACCTTGCCACCATTACCTCGCACAGTCCCTGTCATTATCCACCTTATGTAAGAAGAGGAACAAGCATTATCTGAGGAAGCTAAAATCTCCAAGGGAATGCTAGCCTGTGAGTAAATGAGGACAAATGGATGCCTCTAAAACGGCAGGACCATGAAACAGCCTTTGTAAATTGGTTAATGAGAGAAACAGGAAGAAAGGACGCAGACAATAACGGAGTCATGACAACTATGAAAAGCACATGGATTGAGAAAAGACAAAAACACATTTTAAATATTTTTGAAGGGGTATTGCAGTGACCTGGCTGTTATGCCTTC
>JAJEJO010018638.1:0-13638 GCA_020662805.1 Glaucomys volans | reverse complement strand
GTGGTAGGCCACCCTCAGTTGGAAGGAGGGCACTGTCTGAGGGAGAGGTTCTTGTGCTAGAACTGGGTTCCAGGAAGACTAGGTTTCACTCACATTTCTTCATTTATTTGAAGGTATTGGTTGTATTTCCTAATATATGCTGGGCTCTGGTTGGTGCTGGGGATAATGGTATTCAAAGCAGATGTGAGACTTGGGGAGAAGATGGTTAGAAAGGCATCTCTGAAGACAGGATTGTTGTAGAGGGTAGAATGTGAATCCAGGAATGCTGAAGCCAGGCTTTCACTCCAGTCTCTTAACCTGACATGTGTTGATCTGTACATACATTGTACATCTTGTGTCCATTTTTGCCCCTTTATCAGCAGTTTTCAAGCCATAGACACAGCACATGCCTATCATGAGCACATCTTTCAAGGGATCGGGATGGTGTTGGAAGGGAAGTCATCTTGAGCTCATGTGTACTGTTTTCCACATGTAGCTCTCAGGAGACTGTTGTGTGTGTGTGTGTGTGTGTGTGACAGAAACCAGCATAGGGTAACTGTGGAGTCATCTGTCCTGGGAGGAGGTGGTGTGTTAATTGCCTCCATGGGAATCTTCTCATTATATTACTTTTGCCTCTTTTTCTATAATAATAATGAGAACTGACATCACATTTAACGAGTATGAGAGATGCAGTGGGAATGCTTGAATCCTTTTAAGTGATGACTTTGCTACCATCAAAAAGTTTATAACCATATTTAGCCCTTGGATGCATCCATTCTGTGTGAAACCGGATTACAGGCCATGAAATCTAGGGTGCTGTGATAACAGACAGCCTTTGTCTCCTCTGGCTTCGTAATCACTGTCCTTTATAACTCTTCCAAAGAAGGCTATAGTATGAATCTTACTGAAGGCACTAATTTCAGATATTTATCTCCAAAAGGGAAAGGACTTTAACACCTCTTCTAATTACAAAGATCAATTCAGGATTTTATAAAAAGAGAAGGAAGCTTTTTTTACATACTGGAGCTGACATTGAGCTTTTAAAAAGTGATCCTTGAATTAGCATTGTCACCCAGATTATGTCTAATTCAAGGTTTTAGAATGCATTGGAAAATGCCGTTTCTTCTGTTAGAACCATTTATCACCTGTGCCCGTATTCTTGCACTCTCTTACTGTGGATCGGGTCAGTGTCAGCCCACTGATTCTGTTGTGATTCTCCCTGCATGCTGCAGAGGTGGCGGCAGCAGCACTTTTCTATACACATTGGACTTCCTGTGGATGAGTTCAGTGATGGTGCCCCCCCTGGCACATACTAGTGAGGGTTCATGGAGACAGGAAGCCAGAAGCCTGTTGCTGGGCCTTGTTGGTTAGCACCTGTGATCCTGATGCTAAGAACCGTGTCTATGCAGAACTCCTCCCACCTTTTAGATGCATCCTCCTAGTGATTCTCTTCTATGCAGAAATGGGGCAAAGGAAGGAGAGCCATAGTGTACTGAGGCACCCTGACAGGCAGTTTTAATACCTGATCACATAAATAATCTTATCCATCCTGCCAGATGAGAGGTAGTATTTCCATTTTACTTACATGGACACTGAAATCTTAGAAGTTATCATTTGCCCAAGGTCACCCAGCTAACAAGTTATGGAGTTGGAGTTTGAATCGTGTAATGGTCAAGTTCATGGTCTTTCCATTACAGTTCTCATCCTTTCCCCAAGAGTCAAGTCCACCTACTTTCTCAGCTTCTGGCAAGTACCGCCTCTGGTTTATAGGGCTTGGCTCCTTTAATGACTTCTTTAGAAATTTCACCCAGACCTCTAGGGCATGGCACTATGGGAAAAAGAAATGTTAGGCTGCGTACTCCTGTCTGTTAGCCCGTCTGGGGGGCGGGGGAGAGTTTTGTTACTTTTCAGGGTAAGAAAATGGATGCTAAGCATTCGTTCAGTTAAACAGTTTAGACCAATTCAGCACACAGTGATTGTCTCCAGTCTTAATGAAAACTCTTGGGAACTCTGATGGGACAGGTGTCCAGAGCACCTGCCAAATGGAGAGGTGGTTTCCATTTTCACTTTCTGTCACTTCACATTTAAATTTAATAATTGTGGTGGGAATTTTCATTGTCGTGGTGTGTGTGTGTGTGTGTGTGTGTGGTGTGTTTAACAAAATACTTTTCTAAATGTTTATGCTATTTGACAGTCTGGCTATGGTCTTAACATTACTAATTGCAGGGGTTGGTTAACTGTAGCCTGTGGGCCATTTCCATCTGCTATATGTTTTTGTAAATCAAAATGTGCTGGAACCCAGCCATGTGCATTTGCATGCATGGTCTTTCATGCTCTGTGCTAGGATAGGGTGGCTGCTTTCATGCTACAGCAGGGTGGAGAAGACATGAGAGTGCAGGGTTCTCGAAGCCTCAAATATTTACTGTTGTCATTGCAGAAAAAGTTTTCTGAATCTCTCCCCACCCATTTTTTAGGGTATCACAATTTCAGTGAAAAGGAATGAATTTGCTAGCCCCTGAGAAAACAGCCCTAAGTCAGCTTGGTCAGTAATAATAAACCAGGAAGGAACATAGACACTATGGCCAGCCTGGAGCATGTTCATGCCTAAACCAGATGACCAGGCTAAGGGAGCCTTAATTCCTTTGAGTACTATACTCCTCCACTGCATCCCTTCCATTAATGACAACAGAAGCACCTCTAACCAGCTTGGATGACCTTGTACTAGTGACCAACCTCTACATGGTATTTTTTACTGATAAGATGAATTGCTTAAAAGTATGTGTTTATAACGCATATACACACACACATACATCTTATATATATGGTGGTTCCTCATACTCATGGGGGATTGGTCCCAGGACCCCATAGGGATATTAAATTCCAAGGATGCTCAAGTTCCTTACATAAAATGGCATAGTACTTGACTGTAACATAGTATTTTAATATACATACATCCTCTGATGTATTTTAAATCATTTCTAGATTACTTATAATACCTCATAAGATGTAAATATTTTGTAATTAGTTATTACACTGTACTGTTTAGGAAATAATGGCCAAAAAAATGTTTATACATGTTCAGACAGATGTGATTTAAAAAAATAATTTGATCTGCAGTTGTTTGAATCCATAGGCATGCAACCTGTGGATATGGAAGGTGATTATATATATGTGTTTATGCATATGTTATATACATAGTTTTAAAAGGAATAATGAAATAAATATCGAATAAAGTAATAAAATAAGAAGACCCATTTTTCCACCATCCAGCTTAGGAAATAGGACTGTATGGATACCTTTGAGGTCCCTTCTGTGTACATTCCCTCCCTCTCCTCACCCCAGAGGTAACTATATTAATTTGGTTAATTACTTTATTGCTTTTCTCCATAGTTGTATTGTTTCTTTTTTACCTAAAACTATTTTTTTTAAAACAAAGAACCCTTCTTTCACAGTCTGACAGATCTGTATTTCCTTGGTGTTGCTTCATTTTCTGGGTGATGACTTTTTCTGCCTTCAGATTGCATAAGGATTATCAGTCATGCAAACACAGCCTAACACAGAGAGCAACTCAAAAAATACTCTTGACATCTTGGTCATGATAGGGTGGGGACAAGGTGCAGCCAACTCAGGGGCTAGTTCAAACTGTTCAGGCTCTTCTCCCCACTGGGGTTTTATGATAATGCGTTAAGCTGAAAGACTGATATCTCCTGAGGGAGCGGTTGCCCACTCAGTCTTTGATTTCTCAACTCTCGAATGGGAGAGGGCAATGGTTAGGAACAAGGCGGGCCCAGGATAGTCCCATAGTTGGGAGATCTAGTTGAGTAAGAGAACAAGATGAAATCTTTAAATTCAGCTTCCGGTCTATTTAATTTGAAGGGAAATCTCATTGTATCCATTCTTTTGTGTTTTTCTTTTTTCCCTTATTTTGTGGCTCTCTCTAAAAAAAGTATAAATCCTGGGTTTTGGAAAAAGGAATGGATGTTAAGCTTTTTAAACTCTATAATTACTCTATCAAGGCTGTATATTTGAATCTGAAATGCATTGAGACTTAAGTTTTAGTGCTCAGTATATATGTAGCATTTGTAATGACAGGGGTACTTCCAAAAATAAATCAACTGCATAGAAAATGTTAATCAGCTCATTCCCAGCAACCACAGTGAGTATCTCCATTGTACAATAAGGAAATAGATGTGACAGTTAGTGGTTTGCCCAAAGCCACACTGTCATCGGCGTTATGAAGTTTTAAGCAATGATCCTTCTTAGAAGAAAACGCAGTCATGTTTTCATGTAAGACACTGTGGGTTTTAGTCAAATTGACCTAAATTAGATTCAGGGACTAATAAGCCTTTTGGTGTTGGGAAGAATCTACCACATTAACCACAAAGAGCTGGCTTGTTTTGTACAGTTACCTGCAGGGTTTTAATTAAGACTTGGGATTTTTGAGGAGTTTATTTGCTTGAAATCAAAAGCTCTGTATCTGACTGAACATGGCTGTGAAATTTAAAAGCAACTGGATCAAGTAGGGAAAACAGTGTGAAAAGTACAGTTAGGTGTTGGTTTGTGGTATTCTGTATTTTTAAAAAGTTTTTATGATTTGCAGCAATTCTACTTTTACAGTGAAGGAAAAACAGCCTTCTACTAGGAACTTAGTTTTTGAAAACAATTTTCAGAGAATTGATTTTGAATGTGTATGTAGACACTTGCAAATTGTCTACCTAACAGGATTGTGTGGCACAGTAAGGACTTATGTGAAGGAACCACCAAATCCTCCATTTTCAGTATTCTTGTTCTTTTCTTAGGCAAAATTGTTAGCTCATTTTATAAATACTGTCTCAACAACTATTGGGAGCAAAAAATATCTACTCCTCTCTCCCTCACCCTGCTGTTTGTTAATTGAAAAATTCAATTAATCATAATGGTAAGCTCCCTTTTATTTTCCTGTTTTCCTTTCTTCCCTAAACCTCACTTGGAACTTGACCACTCGCCTCCCCGCTTTTTTTTTTTTTTACCATGTAGTGAATACTTTTAAGACATTGTTAGCAATAACAGTTCCAGTATTGGGGAATGTGCGCATAGCCTCATTCAAAGAAAGACATGAAATGGATTCAGAGGACTCACTTACCTATTGATGTAAAATACTAGAGCCCTTACATGAGGATACTCTATGTATAAAACAGGCAAAGCCAACTTGTAATTGTAGAGAGAGGATTCAGGAGACACCAAAGTGAGCTACTCGCAGAGAGTCCCACCTGATAGGGGGTTCTTGCCAAATGCTTATCATTATGGATCTGGAGATTTGATTTCAGTATTTCATCCTGTATTTATCAGATTTGGGGACCAGAGACTCACTTTAAGGATTTACAAGTGTAATGATCCATAATACTAATACAGTAGTCTCCTTCTTATCCATAGTTTTGCTTTTCTTAGCACTACTGGCAATTCACATAAACCAGAGAAGTCATAAGTTGCTTTCTTTAAGTGAAAAGGTAAAGATTCTTTGCTTAATAAGGAAAGAAAGCAAATCATAATGCTGAGTTTGCCAAGATCGATGATAAGAATGGATCATTTATCTGTAAAACTGTGAAGGCAAAAGAAATTCAGTGTTAGTTTTTTTTGATCATACCTCAAACTGCAAAACTTATAGCCACAATACATGTTAAGTGCCAGTGAAGATGCAAATGGCATTAAACTATAAAATTAGGTATTATTTGTGGTTTCGGGCATCCACTGGGAGACTTGAAATGTATTCTGTGGATAAGGGAGGACTAATGCATATTAAATTACTGGGGGGAAGATATCTGGCAGAAGAACCAGCTTGGGTAATTTGCTCAAAGGCATATGCTCCCTCTTGGAAGGTAGTGTGTATTAACACTTTTAATATTAGTTACACTTATGGCAATTCGGATTACCAACCTGGTGAGCTGGGTTAAGTATCCAACCTATCTAACTTTGTGATATTGGCCCAATAGCCTAACATTTCTAGCTGTATTTTTTCTGCTTACTTGTACAATTGGAATATTAATGCCTTATAAAGATGTTCAATGAGCTAATGCCTGATCTAAATACCTGGAAGATAATGGTGATGATGATGATGATGATGATGATGATGATGATGATGATATTTTGGCTATTGTCTTTATAAGAACTATGCAAGTCAACTCAGAGTAAATAGACCAGATCGTTGCTTGCTGAGCATAGAACTGGAGTCTAGAACTACTTCTGTTGGGTTGGAATAGCTGTGTACATTGCCAGTTGACATAAAGGACACCATTCCCCAAATCAGCACATTCTGTGTCTAGACAAGGCCAGGTAAAGTCCGATGCAGCCTTAATTTGTAGCTTATTTTTTTTCTGAATTTCATGAAGTCACCACTTTTATAGTCTGGAATCTCTAATTTATTTGTTTAAAGTTGTATTTAGTAGTAACAAAGGAATCACTCTGATTACCTTGAGTGGGTTTGCCTTTTAGAACATCTTCTGGGGCTGATGTTTTATATTTAGAAGATTAATCCTTCTGATTTCACATTCCAGAAGTGAATGTTTTTAATTAATACACTGGTTGGTTGGTTTATTTATTTTTTAGTTAGTGGGTAGTGAGCCCAGGGCCTTTTGCATCCTAGGCAAGTGCTCTCTCCCTGAGTTACATCCCCAAATCAGGTAATGAAATTCGTGTGAGGGTATCTGACTAGTTCCCTAGCTGGACTGCGTTTGCCAGGTACTTAGGGAAGGCTGTGAATTCCTTTGATACAGAGCATCCGGAAAGCCTCCTCCTTGTAGTGCACGCCTGTTCTGAATTTGTTTTTATTTTATTTTATCTCCGGTGTAGGTATCGACATTCTGAAGCTTGTAGCTGCCCAAGTGGGAAGCCAGTGGAAGGATATCTATCAGTTTCTGTGCAATGCCAGCGAGAGGGAGGTGGCCGCTTTCTCCAACGGATACACAGCGGACCACGAGCGGGCCTACGCGGCTCTGCAGCACTGGACCATCCGAGGCCCTGAGGCCAGCCTCGCCCAGTTAATTAGCGCCCTGCGCCAGCACCGGCGCAATGATGTCGTGGAAAAGATTCGCGGACTGATGGAAGACACCACCCAGGTAATGTAGCCCTGGTTGTGTCTCTGCCCCTCACTTCTCTTTTCCTCACATTTCGTCAGGTACAAATGACAAAGGAAAATAGCTTATGTTAGATGTTAGGGGCACACATCCATACCCCTGCCTTTCTAGGGCAGGGGTTCTCAGTGGTTGTCCATAGAATCATCCAGGGACCTTTTCAATAGTTCTGATGCTTGGACCCACCGCAGTTCCGTCAAATCAGAAGCTCTAGGAAGAGGACTGTGAAGTAATACCTTTTAAAGCTCTCCAAAGTGATTCCAGTGTGCAGTCAAGTTGAGAATTATTGTCTTTGGGATTGGTTCCTCATTAGGCTCTGCCAGTCAGATCAACTCACCTAATTTACAGTCTCATTTTGCATCACACACTTTGAACAAAACCAAGAAGGAAACTTCTTTTCTCTATCCTCCCCTTCTCCAGAGGGGTGTGTGTGTGTGTGTGTGTGTGTGGTGGTGGTGGTGGTGGTTAGTTAAGGAGAGGCTTGCTTGCAGCGGAGGTCTTGAGGATGCAGGCTGTGCTCGCAGCAGTAGGAACAGGACTGGTTCTCCTCCCTGGTTGTTTAGTCCTGCAGATCAGATAGAAAGTGAGTGTGGGGGGATCCTAGAGTGTGATTTATTTGTACCAATCAAAAGACACTGGATTTGAATCCTGGTTCCAACACTTGCCAGGTAGGTGATCAAGGTTAAGTTACATTGACTTTTTAAATTTTACCATTACTTGCATTTATAAACCTATTTTATAATATGTATTTATACTAGAAATAAAACATAGAATGTCATGATGTAACTCATTTAACTTAGCCCTTCTTTAATTATATTGCCATGAAAAGCCATGAATTTAGTATAGAATTGGGTGTTGGATCATATTTCTCACAGACTTCAGTTAAATTTCTAGAATGTATTTCTAAAATAGAGAAAATGCTGCCACCAAGGCTTGATAAAACCCACTTGAGATTCAAAAGGCCATCTGTCTGTGTTATTCCAGTGATCCAAACTAAGTAGAGATTTTTTCCTGCAACTTAGTTCACTCCATACTGCACCAAATTTTGTATATCGAGGGACTCAATTTTATATACCTAAGAAGTCCAAAAGTTTTTGTGTTTTTATACCAACCATGTTAGTACTCCTTCACTGCTGAAATCAATCCACATCGGGTGGGATTTTTTTTTTTACTCATGCAGCTGTTTGGATAAAAATTTATAGGTGCTAATTGACTTTGAAGGAGGTCTTTAAAGACCCTGCTGTATTTTTAACTTTTTGGAAATGTGGAATTTCAGGAAAAAAATATTTACTAATAGACCAAGTGTAAACATTGAAAGTCACACACCAATGTCTTATGAATTTCTGAGAAACAATTTCAATAAATATGTCATGTAACTAAAACTAGCTTTTAAGTAACTGGATTTTTGGTAAAAACAAAGGAGAGATTTACCCTTCAATGAAATAAAATGCTTGCAGTTTGAATAAAGAGAGTCCAGAGGCAAAGCAGTGTTCTATTGATTTTAAGGGAAGGACAGCAACAGACTTGAAAAAGGATTTAAAATCTTGGGAGTAAATCACCAGATCTCTTTGAAGATGCCCACAAGAAAGATAATATGATTGATTGACTCAAACCCCTGATGGGTCCAGGAAAAATGAATAAGAGGATACCACATATCAAAGAGATTAATTCATAGCATAAAAATCATGGGAAATGAATAAGAATGAATTAGAAAACAAAGCACCCTTTTCCCAAATGCTGAACTCTTATTCACTTTAATCCTTTCCTTCCATTTCCTCCATAATACAAAAAGATTCTAATAGTATCTATTTTTGTTATTTACATTCTGAGAAACAGTGGTGTGCCAGCATCCTATAGCTTTCATTTGGTTTTGCTGTAGCCTGTGTGTGATGACGGATGCTGAAAAGGCAATAATAAGCTTCTTTTTCCATGTTTTAATAATAATGTACATCACTGTCTAGCAACATTCTGGATCCAGTTCTTACTCCAATTTTAATAACCAATAGGCATGGATTTGTGGACGTCAGTTCTTATTAATTGCACAGTATGAAACTGTCTGTCCATAGTTTATTTCTAGAGATTTAAGTCAGACAAGAGAGTCAGAAGTCAGGGAGCATAATTGAGGTTTACTCTTTGCATCTTACTATGAATTTGTACTCTCTGTGTATTGTAATATTGCTAAGCATTGGGAACGTTGCTTCAGGAGTTCAGTGTACTCTTAATGTGAAAAATGACTTGTTTTTTTTAAATGGTTAATGCTTTGTCCTGTCATTGAACCTGAGAGCACCCATGTTATAGTCCACCTAAAGAATTAACCCTGTTGTGGCTTTTAGTTATCCCTGCCCAGAACAGCTGGCCCATTATTAACTATGGTGTCCTCTGAACCATTTTAAAATTAACGTATCCATAGGCTCTGGGCTCTGTCTTTCTCAATTTGAGGTATGTGGTGTTTTTTCAGGCTCTCTCCTTTCAAGGTCAATGTCTAACATAAGTCCAGCCTTCTAGAATCCTATCTTTTCTTTCAGGGCATGAGCATTTGGAAGTAGCAGCAGAGTAGTGGGCTGATAGTTGGAAGTTGCAAGGATTTGGCCAAAGTTATTAAGAAAGAAAGAAAGAAAGAAAGAAAGAAAGAAAGAAAGAAAGAAAGAAAGGAAGGAAGGAAGGAAGGAAGGAAGCAACAACCTAATATAGCATTGCAAATTATATTATCTCATTTCCATCCTTTTACCTTTGTGTGTGTGTGTTTATTAAAAGAATGTCTCTTATAATGACCATGTATTTAAAGTGTTCTCATAAGTCTAGTCTGATGGTTTTTGTCATTTAATTAGAGTATTTCAGTGGGCTTACATTTTTATTAATGTAATTACTCATATTTGGGTTTAAGTCTGCCATCTTACTGTTTGTTTTCTATTTGTCCCATCTCTTCTCTCTCTCCCTCTTTTGTTTCTCTTTCTCTCCTTTCTTTTGGATTAAATCCTCTTTTGGATTAATCAAATATTTTCTATTATCCCATATTTCCTCCTCTATTAGTTTGTTCACTACACTTTTTCAAAAAAAAACCTTTTAATGACTACTCTAGAAATTATAACGTGTAATATGAAATATATTATAAATATGTACCTTTTTCAAACCATTTTTTAGATAATACAGCAGACCCTAGAAGACTTGAATACTGTTTATCCTTGTCTTGCATTTTGGTTTCATTGTCATGAATTTTAATGCTACATGTTTACTGCCCCCCAAAGGCATGCTCATGGTCTTCCACAGTCAGGATTTATGTAGATTTTTCCGCGTATTGATCTTTTCTGTTGTCCTTTATGCTTTCCTACAGCTTCAGCTTTTACCTGGGATCATTTTTTTAAATGTAGATACACATATACCTAAAGACTGCTTCTCAGTGGAGGGGTCCATAAGTAAACTCTGTTTTCTTTATCTAGAAAATGCCCACAAAATAAATAACTAGCATTATTTCACCATAGTTTTTGAAAACTAACTGGAAATAGAAGGTTAGCTAGCTGATTATTTTCTTTCAGTCCTTTAATGCCTGGGTTGAAGTATTCCCCTGCTAAACAGCCTGGGAGATGATGCGATTTTATTTTTAAATCTATATAGTGTAACAAATTATGTTATAGCAGGCACTTCAGGCAATGCAAAGACGAGTACGTCAAAGTCAGTGCAGTCAAGGGAACTTGCAGTTGAAGAGAAGTGAACACGTACTTTTCTCCTCTGAGGGATCATATTCAGGGGACCTGTATGGGTTATGCTGGCTGTCCTAATAATGGGCTCCAGTTGGAACAGAAGCCTGGAGATATGTGCCAGTTTAAATTCCTGTCCTGGGGGTAGACTCGCTTTGGGGACCCTGGGTAAATAATTTGACCTCTGTGCCTCAGTTCACAAAATGGAGACAACATGAGTGCATGGACTGTGGGTTGCTTTGGGAATGAGGGTTGTTTGGCCATGGTAAGCAGCCAGTGGATGTTTACTATTCGTTGCAATTACTTCCCAGCTCTAGAGGCCAGGGAGATGGAAGAATGTTCCTAACTAGCTCCAACAACCACACATAATGGATCTTTTAAATCTTGAACACTGAGGGTCACTTAGTCTTGGGCGGAGAGGTTCTCCCAATTCCAAGACTGCTTGAAGTAGACAGTCAAGGCGGAGGCTTGCTGCCTGGGTTCAGTGCCCCAGAACTGGAAATCCCAGCTAAGTGTAAATATTTATTCCCTACTGGCTGAGCAAGTGTTCCTAGGCTGGCTGGAATGTTTTCTGTAGCAGGGAAACAAAGGTGTGTGTGAAGATAATGTTCTACTCCCTCAGTGACCCTCAAGAAAAAGGAAACAACATGGACCAACTGAATTTCTAGGATTCCCTTCAGTTTTCCACGTGTCCCCCTCCTCCAGTTTTTATTTTAGGGCCTTTGTAAGTGCAGATAGGCTTAAACAGTGCCATCTTTTTTCTTTTTTTTTTAAATCTTATTTTTAGGCTCAATCCCCACCCCTTGGATGTAGGGAGACTATTTCTTCTTCATAGGAAACCCTGGGCAAACAATTCCTTATTCTCTTTAGATTTTTCACTTAAATGGGAATTAAAGGATGTACCCTTCACATACCCAGTGGTCACCAAAATTAATAGAGGTAATGACTTGTAAAACTGGGATGTGGGCAAGTGAGATGTGAAAGTGATGCTTAGTGGCATGGGGATGAGGTGACTGTGCTTTGAGTTCCAGGACCCTTTTATGGTTTCATTTGGTAAGGGGAGGAAAAAGGAATTTTCACTCACTTAAAAAATGATAATATTAAAAACAACTTTTGTGATTTAAACATAATAGAAAGTATTACTTTAGCTGTCTGCTTTGACTAGAGATTGACAATTTTAAGGACAGATATTGATCAGGCAGGACAGATGAGCTTCTATGTTGTACTTCTTATCACTTCTTCCATAGATTAGGTACATTAAAACTATACTACAATTTAGCAGCTAGTGAACCCAGGCATAATGTTTACTTTTGTTGCCATATTGACTTCTGTGTAGTAGAATGAGTCCTTGTCCCTAGGAATCTTAATCCCTCCCAGAACCACATAGGAGACCCACATCTCAGGGACAGAGTCCTTGGAGTGCTTCTTTCTCTGAACCACAATAGCCTTAGTGTTGGTGTCTGGGTGGTTTTGCTCTATATAATCAACTGGGACAATCCCAACAGATAGAGAAGTACTGGGCCTTCTATTTTGGCTAGAACAGTGCTCCTGCTTCCTCTGCAAAGGGAACAACAGTTCCTGATTTTTGGCCTACCAGCTGCAGGATGCAGCTGTCCTTATCTATGGGTCTGACTGAGACCAGCTATTTTCAGAAATGTCGTATAGTGAGGGTGAGTTGAGGCACATACCAGCTATACATCTAACTGTTGGTTTTGATTATTCAAATTAGTTTTTAATTTTCCAGTTAGTCATCTCTTAGAAAATAGAGGTTATTGTCTTGACACCTAAGGACCTAAGATCTTAGATTGTAGCTAAACTTTCACATACCTTCACCTCTGCCTTCTGCCAAGTCACTACAGCATAGAGGGTCATTTAAGGTCATGTTACTTAATCTTAGGGTGTGATTGTGGGCTCTGGGGAACTTCTGGAGTGGTGAGGAGGAGAGGACATCATAAAAGGATTGCTGACACAGGCTCAGGTACATGATGTTTGTGATTAAAGTTGCTATTGTGCACAAAGGAGCTATGCCTCGGAATAGAATAGCCTTTAGATTTTTAATGACATTTCAAGCTGTTCTATTTATTATCATATTCCAAAGTTTTATCCAGTTTGTCAACAATGTTTTGTTGAGTATCAGCTCTGTGCCTGGTACTAGGTAAAGAAGAAGGGTGGTCCCTACCTTTGAACGGCTTGCTTCCTGGGATGGAAGCATATGTGCAAATAATTACAATTCAGTAGGATAAGCAAATGCTATAGTAGAAATATAGTAGAAATGCACATGAGGAATTATGAGATAGCATCAGAAGGAAGGAGCACTGGACCCACCAAAAAAAAAAAAAAAATAGAAAACTAGAACAGATGAATATTTGTCCATTTGAAAGTAATGAAAAAACAACCAGACCATAGTTTCTTTCATGATATTTTGTTCTTCCCTCATACTTTCCCACTTATGCCCAACTACAGAGCCTCATCTGCTTTTTCGTGAAAAAGGCTTTACTTATGTCCTTGGTTTTGTTTTGTTTGTTTTTTCTGCTCAATAGCAAGCTTTTCAGAAGCCTTTAGCTCTTCTGTAATATTTAAAAGCACAGGAATAGGTTCTAATGTCCCATTTCATGCCAAGTACTGGAGGTTGACTTTGAATCTCCAAGAACCAATAGAAGAGAGTGCCAAATCCAAGTCTTCGACTTTGTTCCTTTGAATTGGGTTTGAATCTCTTGTTTTGCCACTCACTGTGTGATCTCTGGCAAGTCCAGTTGTGTCTCCAAGCCTCAGTTTCTTTACAGCTGTCTTGGAAGGATCTCCTGAGAGTTATGGAACATATATAAATATCCACTCTTCCACTTGACATGGAGTAGGAG